>JTDE01003377.1:65848-77079 GCA_014338405.1 Paragonimus skrjabini miyazakii | reverse complement strand
CTCGAAGTAATCTTTATATTTGTCCCGTAATACGCATTTTAATATTTCGTGAAAAATTTGAAAAATATCTTTTCGCGCCTAAATGGCCGTTTCCAACTCGTTTCGGCCTTGAAACACCATACCGGCGAACTACACAATTGCCGACGGCTAAATGTTACCCGGGTCACATTCACAATTCATCGGAGGATACACAAAGTTTTGAGATAGACATTGTGTTTGATTGCTTCAGATAGTTTTACAAGCCAATCTTAAAATGCTGAAGGTTGTCACCGGTTCTGATTTCATTCGAAAGTTTATTTAAAATATAAAAATATTTTACCATAAGGAAGTTAGCGCATATCTTTTTCGAAGCTTGCAGGCTTGATAAAGTGGGACGTTTATTTCGTAGACCGTAAGGGGAGCTGTGTTGTTAATGGACGGCAAACGCTGTGGTGAAGACGTTTGAACGTATCGGTTTATGCAGAAGTGTAAGGTACAATTTTACTCTTCGTAATCAGTGTGGACCACTATCAAGTTTTTGACAGGGTTCTCCGTAGGTGAATGAGGAAGCATATCCTAATAAGCCCCTGGTAAATGCTGGTTGAAAACTTTCTAATACAGGCTTGTCAGATCTGCGTAGATGGCAGTAGGTAAACGTGCGATACTCAAGCTGAATTCGAGCACACATTTTGTAAAGCATCAGCCCTTCAGCTTGCAGACTGGGTGTCTTTTTGACACGGCTTATTGCCCTTTTATTCTATGTTACTTGAAGGCAAACTTTTTCGAAGAAATCGGAGTAGTTCGAACACCGTAGTTCTAGATTTTAAACGGATGCGGCGGTAACAATGTTGTGACCATCTAGCGAGATATTATAATTGGGTATTTGGCAACCGTAGGTAATAATGTTCAATTTGTTCGCTGAGGATGTCATCATCTATGTCTTGTACCGCAACTTTATTTTTGTCAGGTCACATTGCCTAAAGAAACTAGGGGATTATCCAATGGATTCCTTTCGGATAAGAGGTAATTTCATCTTCACCCTATAGACCGTCAAACCACCCGAACAAACATGCAAAGCAGGGCATAATATGGCAAAAATATTTTGTCTGTGATCGCTACCCTCAAAATTGAGATTCAACATACTCACACACTACGTGTCTGTTAGGCACAGAATGTTTCACTTGAGCATGTAGCTGATGGCAATTACTTTCATTTTTACGCCACTTTTCAGGTACCATTTTTTGTCTCAACTCAGATATTACATCTGTTGTTCATATCTCAGCACGACATTGTTCGGCCCCGTAATCTTAGACATCAAGACAAAGGTTCTCAAAAGAAATTGCTTTCTACTTCGGTTGCCAATTCACCGATTTATTGGTGAATCAATGGTTTGAACAACGCTGCCCTTCTGAAACAGTGCAGAAGCACTGGCTTTGCGTCTGGTCTCTTCTGCAATGTTTCAGAAGGGACCAGACGTAAATCCAGTGCTTTAGACTATGGACACTGTACGAAAATCCACGCAAACACTCTCAATGACCTGGTTTAATAAACACTAATTAGCAACGGATGTGCCTACCAAAACCTTGCGTACGCTCATTTGAAAACTATACGGCAACTCAGCACTCGCCGTACTCCGGCTACCATGAACCACGGTATTATCTGTATAGATACGTACACTTGAGGTGAGGTGAGGTGGCTTGGCATGTCTGTGGATAACTGTGTTTATTTTTTGTACTATCATTTTAGTGAGCCATGCGATCTCCAGACGGTTTCTGACGTCAGCTCAGCAACCAACAATACAGATAATGATAAACCAGAAGTTCTGTTTTGGCTCCACCTAGCAGGTCAGCTGAGTATAGATCTGAAAGACGAGTCAGACGGATCGAGGAACGTGGTTTTTCTCTCCCTGACGTCAGATGTCAACATTTTACTCTGATCGGAGTCTTTCATAGTACAAAACGGTCATATTTACGATCGCTGCTATATTGCCAACTGGTTTATCTGTCTTCTTGCGTTCGTAATTTGGTTTGTCGACTAGATGATGTCAACCTCTCTGTTGGTCATTTCTTTATTGCTAACTGACTGTGGTGTACTGGGTGTGGTGTTCAATTACACAGACTGATGAATCTTATCACATTATCCTCATATCATGTGATCGTTAGCTAAAAAATCCGGTTCCACTTCTTGTCCTGAGGTTGCGTTTACCTGCCATTACATAGTACTCTCAGTGTTATGTACACCGCATCCTTTACCACTGCATGTTGTTTAGTAGTTATTGAAATCCACACTAATTGTATCTTCCGGTTACCCTCGTGTGTTCCTATCAAATTCCGTTTTACTTTGCCAACACCGTCCCGAGTTTAGCCGACCCCGGCTGACCTCAATGTTGCCATGAATGCTAGTCGCTGACCGTGAATTCCTGAGCTGTCGTGTTAAAGTAAACTTTTTTCCTGGAAAAAATCGTTTCAATAGCTCGGTACTTGGTGCAGAAATTGAAATCGTTGAAATCTGCATCACGGACTCATATCTGTTTGTTTTAACTGACCGTTTATTAAAAACCACCTTATTGTAATTGTTTTTCGAAAATCGGTATGGCTGCTGCTGCTGTGGGGATGTTAACACAAGGATGCTGGGGTTATTTTTAGTTTAATTGTTCAAGCATGTCATTTATTTGTTAGTTTATTTTCATTTGTTCATTTTATGTTTCCAGGAGATGGATTACATTTCGACTTTCAAGGCGATGTTTGAGGAACCCGAATTTCGCACTTTCTCATAGTTTCGAGATTGTCTTCAGAGATACATGGATGAGGCGGGTGTTCTTTACGTTCGTGAGACGAGCCGTAGGTCGAAAATTGCTTTGAAGTACGATAAGGTAAGGTGACATGGATTCCTGGAAACCTTGCAGATTTATTGTCGTCGTACGAAGTAAAAAAAGTCGTAGGAGTGTATGCAAGGGTGTGCGGCGTGTCTAGTGAGTTAACCGTTGTTAGTTTTAACGAATCATTTCGCGCGACACATGTTGTAAATCGCGAGTTCATGTGGCCCGACGAGATGCGTGACTGGTTGTGAGCTCTTTCGAGTTGGAGCACAATTACCCCCTCAGTCGTCTGCTATATGATTGCCATCCTACAAAACGTGGACTCACCGTCGGTGAATTGAACGAATACTGAAGTCTGTTCTAGTACAATACGCCAAAAGGTGACATTAAACATTAGGTAGCACATGTTTATGGGGGGTTTATCACAACTGCTGACGTTGGAGACATCCGCCTAAAGTCAAAGCCTGCAATGTCAAGTGAGGTTGTTACGTAATATTGGTCAAGGAACGTTAGAGAACCTTGATGTGGTGCTGTCGGTAATTTGTGCGATCGGTGTAATGCGCACTATGAGAGATGAAAACAACAGATATACGCATGTCTACTTCGCCCAGGGAACGCAGACTGAACTTTTTCAACGTTTCTCACATGTGGTGAATGTGGATGCAACTCACGGGACAAACAGGAAAAGGTGTCATTGTATTTCATCATACTTTGGAAGTTGGAAGTTGTATCAGTTCCTCGTGACAGACGGTATGGTACACGGCCGACCCGTGATGTACGGGCACGTTCGTAGAGAAAATTATGCGTCACTACGTAAAATTTCCGAAATTTTTCGGAAATGATAGGCGATCACATAGCGATGAAAACGTTTTTTATGAGTAAGATGGCTGGGCAAATGAGAGCAGCCCATGTGGTGTTCGGCTGCGACATCCTATTATGATACTTCCATGTACGTGGTGCCGTACGTAAGCATGTAAGTGGGCAAAATTCGTCTGTCACATTTGTTAAAAGACAAACTCTTTTCGCAGTCGTTTTCTCTTCCACCAAATGGCTACGGCAGATAATGAGGAAGAGTAAGCTGCAGTGTTACACTGTTTACCGTAGGTCCGTACGTGATTTGTATATCATTGGCCGAACGGATAGGAAGGTTTTGAATTATTTGTTGTGTAATTGGCTGTACATTAAGCCAAAGTGGCAAGCGCAGGAATTATGGGCTGGAAAACGCAAGCGGACGGTTGAAGAAGCGGACGAACTCAAGGAACTTCCTAGCCGTCACCATTCAGATAATTTGGATTCACGGTGAGTGGCTGCTGCGAGAGTACGAAATACTAACGACCTATGTATGCGATCGTCGTGGGGTTGTGGATGTCGTCTGGTCCGTAAAGAACACTCTTCGGAGAATGACCACGTTTGCAAGTCATCCTATCCAAAAGCATCTGAAGGAACGGACTCCACGACTCCCTTTCGAAACAATATCTGAGTGAAAGGTAAGCGGTTCTCTAGTAATCACCTTGAAGATTGCAGCTTCGTGTGCATCAAGATGGTGGCGCTTTCGTCGTGGATAGCGTTGAGAGCACATGCCAATGTACATTTTACCATACAATGTGGCTGCCATGCATAAACATTCTGTCGGTGTTGTGGAAACTTTTCTACGCCTATGGTAAGGTCTGTTGTGGTTTTCATTTCCCCTTACAAAGGTCACGTCCCCATTCATGAGCGGCGGCAGCGAGCAGAGTACAGTTTGCCAATTCGACGGTTGGTAGGCCCGCGGCCTTGGCCGTTTGCTGCAGCCAACTTCAACCATCACTATAAAGCCCTCCATCATGTACTTGAAATAGTGCATAACTGCAAAAACCGCACGGCGGTGACTTGCTTCAACAGTATCGCTGCTTTTGCCAGTAAGATAGTGGAACGTGCAAAAACTGGCTTATCTTTATACGACTTCTCCATGGGCTCAGCTGCAAGTGGTGTGCAACCGGGGTGGGTGAAAAAACCTAAATCGGAGTTGCCGTGTGGACACATTGGTGACCCCGTACAGATGGGCAGTTATTGGTGTGATGCTGATCAGCAGATTTTTCGCTCCAAATGTATGCAAATGGCAGACATAAACGAGTATCCATTCTGTGGCAAACAGCTTCAACCCCAGTCGCCTGGTAATTGCGCGTTTCGAATCCTTACTTTTGTCAGTTCCCTTTATTTCAGCCGTTGCTCGCGCTTCCCTAGTGAATATAGGAAGCAAGTCGCGCACACCACCCACAACGGATGTCGACTTAGGCCAGTCCGCTGACAGTGTACCGCTTACACACGGGCTGAAGAAAACACGAATCAACATAACTTGGAACGATTATCCTGTTGACATAACTGAAGAAAATTAAGTTACTTCATATATGCGTACAAAGATTTCTTGCAGATATCAGACGTGATGAACGACACGATGATGAAGACTTCATCTGATACACTGTTTAGATCATCCAGGAGGACACCCATAACACACGAAAACCAAAGGCTACATTCTGTGCCGAAAAACGCGGACGTAGTATGTACATTTATCCTCACTTATCAGATACATAATTCAATAAGCCATCCCTACGTTTCCGTCCCCAGTGACTTCACTCGTCCACCTACGTGCCTGGCATAACTCGTAGGGTGGGACAAATGGACGGAGCAGTTATAAGTGTCTAAGAGTGGAGTGCAGTTTGGCATAGCTGGTAAAGTAGAACAAATTAACGGGGCAATTATAAGTGTCTAAGTATGGAGCGCGGTTTGGCATAATTTAAGTCAACTGGACGTAGCAGCTATTAAGGTGAATAAATACGGCATAAGTAGGCGTTGATCACAGCTTAAGTCAACTGCACGGAACAGCTTCTAGTGTGAACGCATACCACATGCTTAAGCAGTGATCATGGCTTATGTCAACCGGACGGAGCAGCTACCAATCTCAGCGCAAGACATATGAATCGGAATAACCAACGCGTGCTATAATGTCGACGTATAGTATACAATTAACAACATTTTCGTATAAGGCAAGATAAACAGTAGTTTGCCGATCATGTTTCCAGGATTTCATTTTCGCCAATAGATATCCTGAAGGTGTGACTGGAACTGCCGTTCGCTTGATTCAGATATTGCATGAAAGTGCTTCCTAGCAAAGGACTAAAGATTTTCCATATTTTTCGAGTGCATCATGTTACTCTCAGGATCCACGGAATTGTTTGAATGATTGATCGTCCAATGCTCGTAATGAGGTATTTCATCCAAAGCTCTGTAGGCTCTCCATTCGTCCGTG
Source organism: Paragonimus skrjabini miyazakii (assembly GCA_014338405.1). Lineage (NCBI taxonomy): Eukaryota > Metazoa > Platyhelminthes > Trematoda > Plagiorchiida > Troglotrematidae > Paragonimus > Paragonimus skrjabini miyazakii. Next base: position 70,996 of record JTDE01003377.1, on the reverse strand, counting down.
ATTATTGTGGTGGTCGGCTGAAAGCGAAATAATTGAATAATATAATCGGCTTACTCGAATAGGTCTTCGGATGAAAAATAATAAGCTGAATGTATTTTGTCGGTTCCCAGAGCAGACCACTATAAACGCTGGGAATGTTATGCTGTTCTTGAATGCCCACTGGAGCAAAGTTGTGAACGATTCCTCTAGCGTGAAACGGTTATTTCCAAATATGGAATCTTTTCGAACGGAATAATGTCGCTTACACGATTCACATTTCCGCCGATAGTTGTTTGCATAATTCATGACCTAGCTCCAGTTGTGAAAAATGCAGAACAGTTGAAATAACTCACCCTCCGACGGAATCCATGGTATCACATCCAGATGTTGAGCCCACTGTAGTTACTACGATAGCCCCACCATTGCACATACCCGTCCACATGCCTCCTTTAAGATCCCGGTGTGCCATCCCAGGAGCTTCACGGCTGTCAAGCCACGGTTCATCCGTGTGGCCTGATGTTAATGACATTCCAGCGCCAGGCGAGTACACTACCCGAGGAAGGCAAATTCTTCGGCGTGTTTGTACTTCATGTTTAGAATACGGTGTTGCAGCCCTGCTGGTCAGGGTGTGTGCGATTATGAGGCTGTCGTAGTAACTGCAGTCGAAAGGTAATTTCTTTTAACTGTTCTGCATTTTTCAGAATTAGATTTAGGTCACGATGTGTGCAAACAAGAAGGCTGTATTGGAGCCGAACAACGGAAGCCGGCCGCAGATTACGTGATATCTTAAATGTTTTGCGTTCACACTACTAGCTGCTCCGTTCATTTCTCTTAAGCAATGATCAACGCCTATGTATGTAATATGCGTTCACCCTGGTACCTTCTCTGTTCAGTTCAGTTAATCTGTGGTCAGCGCATAAGTATGCCGCATGTATTGACTAATGGTTGCTCCGTTTAGTTAACTTGATCTATGATCAACGTTGATGAGAAGAACACAGGAGAAATCGGAATGAACGTGTATTTAGACCATTGGGGATAAGTTATAGTGATCTCCTTTAGTTCTGGCCAAAAACGCGGTAACATACTGTCGGTCGTCAGTGAGTTCTGCAGCCGGCGAAAACATATACCAACGGTCATCGGAATCATAAGCGTACATGATACGAAGATAGATGGGTTATAACTGAAATGGTAGAAGTGAGAATCAATGTTTTCGCCGGATAACCAGCGAGCATCAAGGTTGGTCATTATCTCTCAGAAAAGTAAGCGCTGACTCACGTACACACGGCAAGTTAAATTCAAGCATAGTCAGTAAGCAATAAACAAAACAATACGCACGTTCTTAATGATGGAGTGGGACATGTTACTTATGTTTACACCATACCTTAGGTAGAAATACCCAGGTGATAACTTTGACCCTTTTCCACCGGAAATGCTATAAGGGAACCAGGCTGAGCATATAATTCAGGTGAATAATTAACCCACGACCATGGCGGCATAGCTTTAATTAGTGTGATATTTTGTATACAATGCAATACGAACGCAACAGAGTCGAGAATTCCAAATTCAATCACATTTCCAAAACCACGCGAAATTGAGAGTTTCTGCATGACAGAAATATGTATTCCACCACGAAAATTCCGATGGAGGCATTTTCAAAACGTAAAATCGAATCGGAAAGCCAACATGATGCTTTTGTTGGCAAAAATGGCGACACAGTTTTCTCAACAGAAGTGCAAAGATGGACAACTTTTAGGTATAGTTGACCTTTCTCATTGTAACACAATTATTATACTCGATGAGATTTATATACTTGTCCTGTAATATGCATTTTAATCTTTAAAGAAAAATTTGAAAAATCTTTCTTTGCACCCAAATGGCCGTTTCCAACTCCTCAAATAGCACGCCCCATATGGTCCCTTAGGGGACCCCGAAGGGCTTTTGGGAGCTGGCGTGGGGTAAAAATGGGGTTTGGTCCATGGGCCCCACGTGGGACCCATGGGGGCAAAATGGAAGCTGGCTGTAAAAGCGTTCTCCTGCGCGAAAGCTCAGCTACGAACCCGATTTCTCTCAACTACTACGCATTATTCTTTCAGCTCTTCTCATATAATTACTCCACCGCATACGCATTGGTCCCTGTTCTACCGGACGACCCGCCAATGCAAGACTACAAGCGACAATGAACGAACGGTTGTGTATGCATGCACATTTATTGTCAATCATCGTCAATGTACAGCATGGTTTTCCAGATCAGAACACTGGGTTTTTCCCACACAACTGGTTGACAATGCAAATCATATTTTCGTTCACTCATCTTCATTGTCCATATGGATAGTCTGTCTTCAAAGAGTTTCTGGGAGGTAACGGATAAGATATTGTATGTGAGGACGTCAGTGAGACATCTTTACATGATGTAGCTGTTTATGTGAATAAAAATATAAGAACAAACATTGTAGTGCTTGCGCAACAAGCGATAGCTAATGTTCGGCGGGTAACTTATGGTTGATGTGCCACACTCGACATAACACAAATAACAGATGAATACAGTTTGCAAGCAAAAGGACACAGCCGTCTATAACAATGTCTTACCTTATTTGCTGACTTGTAATTTCGGCCCACGTATTCCACGCTTCTGAAATGAGATGAAAAAGACATGGTGACAGTTGACACCGCGGTACACATTATTTTGAAGTACATTTGGTAATCGCTCTTAAGTTATGTCGCATACTGTTAGGTCTTCACTTGTTGGGTATAAACGTATAGGCGGCAAACGACGCTGTAAGCAACCGTAGAAATATGTGTATATTTACATGCAAAGATAAAAGGATGTTTACATACATGTGTATAAATGTTTTGCTGGCATTGTTATATAAAAAAAACACTCAGACGACATCAGTTTTTATTCTCAGTTTTCTTCCACCAGCGCGGTCTCGCGCGTTATGCAACCACTTTCTGATCTCCCACTCGACTTCTCTATCCGTTGCTCAAGCAAAGTGAGAGTTATGTACCGCGTCTGAAAATAAGTAGTCAGTGTGTGAAGAGTATTATTACCTGTAATAGCTTTCGTTATTTCAAGTTGGCTGACCTGATGTTTCCCGTGAATCCCACTCCACTTCAGTTGTTTGGAGAAAGTGACACTGAACACAGACGATAAGATTCGATGCATGAAATAATGAAGGTCGGTCCTTCCTAAGCGAGATAACTGGGTTACAACAGCTTCGTAATACTGTGCAATCTCGAGCTGTTGTTCACACAAGTTGAGTTCGCTGGTTGAGTTTATTGTTCGTGAGGTAGCGGGTACAATTCTTCCAGACGTTGTAGCTGTATGAGTTTGCGTTGACTGTATTTTGTCAGTTAACGCATTCAAGGCTGCTTCAACATGTATGAGATGCTTTTCTAACGCAGCCATAGCATCTAGAGGCGTATTTTCGAACTAATGGTGAATCTTACCAGCAATTCTGGTAACTGATGCTAGCCATGCAGCCTCGTCGTTAGGTGCCTGCGTTCCACTACAGTACATTACCGTTGAAAGTTGTGCAAGTGTCACTTGCTTCGGAGAATTATAAAGATTAAAGTGTGAACAGTGCAAAATATAGTCTACGTCATAGGTGTGGAAACCATACGTTTCAGCACTGGTTCCGGCGGTATTGGTATCGCACATTCTGAAACAGAGAAAGACCTTTCATGTGTGCTCCCGGATGCGTGAACCTGATAACACCCATCCTGTTCATCTTCAGAGGAGGCCAATCGAACAGGCATCCTAATGTTAATGAAAATGGAAGCGTCGAACAAACCTTTTTCTAGCTGGTCAACGTGCGCCGAAATGTGTAATTCTTTCCGTGGCATCAGTCTGCGCACTGTTGGATTCCTCTAGCAAATTCTGCTTGAGCTTAAAAGCTTCCGCGTAGGAATCTTGAATATATTAGTAAGTAATGTCATTGTTACGTGTTTGCAGCATGAAGTTAGCTTCCTGGATGGCGGTAACCGGTGGTAGGGGTATGGCGTTCAGCAACATTCGCCTGTAAATGTTTCTGTCTCTAACTGCCGGTCATTCTACGGACGTTTCTGAAACCGTCCAATCACTACCAACGGTAGCGATAGAGTCGTCCCATTTGAACTGTTCTATGAGGTACATCTAGAAAAGAAAACAGACCAACAAAGTTTTGATTACGCTGCTCCGTTTGCGTGCATTCAGTGAATACGGAAAGTCTAAGAGAACGAGTATGATAATGCATTACAATCTCTATGGGGAACACAAAACCTTTACAAATGATACTGTCGATGGGTTTCGTATAAGTAGTGAGAGAATGGGTCAGTAACCAGGTGAATAAGTAAATCACAGGAATCGATGTGATGATGGAAAAATGGGGACAATTTATTAAATAAATTAAACAAAACGGAATTCATTTTAAATCCAACGATCTTCGCTGGCATGCCATCAATTATTGCACAATTATTAGGTGGTTGCGTGGAGTACATAGTGTTCCTTATTACTCTGCAGTTGGCTTTAGGAACCTTTCGGCCGCCCACTGCCACACCAGCGTCGTCAACGCAGACAACGTCGTGTATCTTCCGCCCCCAATTTGATTCATTCAGTCGGCGGAATATTTGTTCTGCGGGTTTGTTTGGGCCACCAATGCATGTATTCAAGAAGCGCAAAAATAACTCAAACGGGAAGCAAGAGAAACCATCAAGTGGTCCATGATACAACGCGTCGTCTACCAAATTAATTAAGCTATGCACATTGTAAACAATTTCATGTTGACCGTAAATGACCGAAAACCGTCTTATAAAAATAATCAACAAATGTTTCACAAAAGAAGCATAGCTGGGTATCAGTAAAGGATGACAGAGTATATATATATGCAAACGAAAAATTGTTAAAAGTGCTCATACTTATCCGATTCCAGTAACCCGTGCAAAACTACAGGATCAGGATATAATAAAATCTGTCGGAACTCAGTTGCTTTCCAGCGTTCGAACTCAGTTAAGTGCCGGCACAATCTTTGGAAGTCAACGGGTGTGTACGCATGTGCCTTGTTTATTCTATCACATATGGCACGAATTGAAGCAGGAATAAGGCAATGTCCGGCGTCACATGGAGACGATAACCAAAGTCCGATCAATCTTTCGGTTACACCTAAACAAACCAGGTGCATATAACCATGGGGG
>JTDE01003377.1:40087-55367 GCA_014338405.1 Paragonimus skrjabini miyazakii | reverse complement strand
ATAACCAAAAAGGATATGTGTACGAAGATATGATAGAGTTACGTTTAAATACAATTGTCCTCTTTGTTTGTCTGACTGTCCGTTGATTCAGAGTCCTCGTGTATGTTGTTGACGTAGCGACCTGAAAGGTGAACAAGGCAGCCATGTAATAATTACCACTTCAAATTCAATCCGTGCGCGTTGACTAGTTTCGATCGCTCATTACACAACTCCCCCTTCGTTGAGCACCGTCCCTGGTGCTTCACCTATTTCTAGCGCGCTCGTAACTTCGACTTCCATCCCGCCCTCGGGAGCGTCTGGTGGTCGTTCATGGGCTGCAGTTTGTATATATGGCTTTGGTCGGTTGAAGTCAACTATGATCGGCTGTCTGTCAGTTCCTGTCAGTCCACTAATCTGACAAGTTTCCTCTGAAAGTATTCCTTCGACAACATACGAGCCTTTCCACTGTTTGTGCATCTTCGACGGGACTCCCGGGCTCGGAACCGTGTTGTGCAGCCACACTATTTCACCAAACTTCAGGGGGACTCCGAACACCTTCTTATCATAATATGCCTTCTGGTGTCTGTGAGATGTCTCCAGGTATGTTCGCGCCATCTGGTACGCTCGTCGAAGTGTATCAAGAAGGTCGCTTACGTGTTGTGCAACTGGGAGTTGCAGTTGCTGCGTAACGGCAATCGAGCATCTGAGGGTAACCTCAGTTCTCGCCCGGTCCACAGGAAATGCGGGGTCTGATTAGTCAATGAATGAATAGCACTGCGGTAAGCTAACATACACTTCGGTATAGCTAAGTCCCATTCAGTGATGTTCTCTGTGAAAGCCTTGAGGAGACTTTTGGGGGAGCGATTCGTCCTATCTACCTGCCCATTGCCCTGCGGATGATAAGCCGTGGTTCGCGTTTTATCTATTCCTAGTAGCCTACACACTTCTCGAACCAAAGAGCTTACAAAGCAGGAACCTTGGTCTGAATGGAGCTGGCCGGGGGCTCCCCAAAGGCACACCCAGTGGTCGACAATGGCTGTTGCCACCGTTGATGTATCCACTTGTGCAAGCGGAATTGCTTCGCACCATTTGGTGAAGTAATCTACCAGGACCAAGATGTATCGATTGTTGCGAGGTGTTTCAGGTATTGGTCCCACAACATCTACGCCAAATAACTCGTTGGGATATCCTGCAGTCATTAACTTGTAACGGTGCTCGGTGTCTTGTTTGAGGATTTTGAAGGCACCACATTTTTCACACGATTGGCATAACAATCTGACATCTCTCCGCCGATGTGGCCACCATAACCGTTGTTGTGCGGCTGCCTCCAGTTTATTTATTCCCGCATGACCGAGCTGGCGGTGCAGGTTTGTTAAGAAGTCGTGTACCATGGACTGAGGGACCAAAGGCCTTCTCATGTAAGCGGGTCCGTATTGGATGCATAACACTCCCTCCACCATCCTGAGCTGTTTCCACAGCGCCAACAAGCAGCGGGATTCGTAATTTTTTGTTCCATTTTCTCGCTTGTTGGTCTCTCTCCGTTGTTCCGGCGCCTTCCGTAAATAAGCGCAGTCTCAGGATCCGTTGCTTGAGCCTGCTGCCAGTGCCCGTATTCCGCGCTCTGTAGGTTGATTAGCGCTACGTGTTGCGTAATACGGGACGGACAGTCACCATGATTTCGCGCGGGACGCCTCGATAATGAATCCGCGTTAGAGCGTCGTCTGCCGGGTCTATGCTCACACAGAAAGTCGTATTCTTTTAGGACCTCCTGCCATCGGGCCAACTGTCCCTCCGGGTCTTTGAAGTTTTGCAACCAGCGGAGGGATTGATGGTCCGTGCGCACGATAAACCTTTTTCATAGCAGATGATGCCGAAGTTGTCGTGCAAAGAATACTAGGGCAAGCATTTCTTTCCTCGTTGTACAATAATTTCTCTCGCATTTACTCAAACACCGACTGCCGTAAGCTATCACTCGCTCCCTACCATCTTGCCCTTATTGGGAGAGAACCGCTCCAATTGCACAGTCGCTTGCGCCGGTATCCAAGACAAACTCCCCTGCCTTCGGCGACAGATCAGGAAATGCTAGCACTGGCGCCGTGCACAGGGCCTCGCGCAGTGCTTTGAAAGCATGATCGCACTCTTCTGTCATGAACTCCTGATCATTTTGTAACAGTCTGGTCAGGGGGGGTACAAATGCGGGCGAAACCAGTGATGAAACGGTGGTAATAGGAAACCAGCCCCAGAAAACTCCTCAGCTCATTTGCATCCTTCTATGTGGGTCAAGATCGAATCCGCTCCGTCTTTCTCGGGTCTGTGCGGATACCCGACCCAGAGATAACGTGCCCCAAAAATGTTACCTCTTTCGGTAATAAATGGCATTTTGAGGGCCTCAGTTTCAAGCCGATTTCCGCCAGGCGGTCTAGCACAGATTCCAAATTGCGCATATGCTCTCGCTCGGTTCTCCCGTGGACTATGACATTATCTAGGTATACTTGGCATGCCCTGGGAATCAAGTCATGCAGTGTTTTCTACATTAAGCGTTGGAAGGTGGCGGGTGCGTTTGATAATCCGAAGGGCATAACTTCGAACTCAGACAATCCCGACGGCACAATGAAAGCCGTTTTGGCTCGGTCATTTTCTTCGACGTCCACTTGCCAATAGCCTGACGCCAAGTCCAACGTGCTAAAGTATGTGGCCCCGCCGAGAGCGTCAAAGTGGTCATCAGTTCTGGGCAATGGAAATGCGTCTTTCTTTGTTATTTTGTTGAGTTTTCTGTAATCGACGCATAATCGTAGGTCGCCGCCCCTTTTTATACCAGGACTATTGGGGCAGCCCACGGAGAGCTTGAAGGTCGGATCACATCCTTCTGCAGCATGTCACCAATCATCTTGCGTACCTCATCCTGAAGGTGTGCGGGTATTCTGCGTGGAGATATCTTGATTGGTGGTGCGTCTGCCGTATTAAGTTGATGCCTTAGAATGCCTGTGTGACCTAGCCTTGCCCCCTTCCATGCAAACACGTGTGATCGGCTTTTAATTATTGATTCCAGACACTGGGCACTTCGCGGATTGTTAGAAGCCCCACTCGACTGGATCATCTCGCTAATTTGGCGATTCACTTCGGAGGGGGCAGTGATGACCTGGATGGAGAAGTTAGTTTATAGCGGAGTTTTGGACATAAGTGTCAAATGAGTGATGCCGGACGGGCTCCTTAGTTGGAGGTTGGGTAGATCGAGTGTGCACCCAAGACGGCCCAGCAAATCCATCCCGACTATAACACTGAATGGGAGGATGGGGCTCACTACAAAGTTGTGCTCTATATGACATCCGGCTATTACATCCGGTGCCGTGATTCTGCCCTCCGTCGGCAGTTGGTCAGCGCTGGCTGTAAGACTGCGTTGGCAACACGGTTTTCGTTTGCAGCCCGAGAGTCTGCGTATTGTGTTTGTGCCGATTACGCTTATTGACGCTCCGGTGTCCACTAAACCTACTAGTGCTATTCCACATATTGTTATCTGTACCGTAAGCTCCGCCAGTAGTTGGGAGCAGTCGGTAATTGAAGGAACGTAAACAGAACCACAGGGCTTACCTGTTCTCAACTGATTTCCTGGGGCCCGGTCGATGGTGTCGGATGTGTGACGATTTACCCTAAATTCGTGGTCGCCCGGTCTATATGATCTGTTCGACCATGGTCGCCTTTCTCGACCCCCATCCCGCGGATAGTTGGACCCGCGAAACCAGTCTGAGTTCCTCCTGTGCATTGGGGGGCTGCTCCTTCGGTTGGTCGCTTGTGCCGCCACGCAATATTGTGCCGTTCGACTGACGGCTGCTTCGACCTTTTCAAGGTTCTCGGCCAACCGCACAGCAGCATCAAGGTCGCCGGGCAGGTGAAGCAGGAACTCTCTTTTTATGGTCGTTGACGGGATTCTCTCTACTAGCTGTTCAAGATTTCACTTTTGGAGTTCCTCCTGGGACTCTTTCTCATAACCTCGCTCGGCCAGGCGCCGTAATTCACGAACAAACGACCGAACGGACCCCCCCTCGAATTGTCTACGAGCGTGGAACTGCTGCCGATAGACTGTTGGATGCAAGGGGGCATCTAATAAACGTCGAAGTTCCGTGAAAGTCCCGTCTGATACGGGAGTATCTAGGATTTTAGCCTCGACGACAATATCGAAGGCGTCTCCGTTTAACAAATCCAGAATCAGGTTGTTATGGGACTCCGCTGGGAAGTTCCGAAGATAGGCCCGTACTTGACCTTCCCAAAGGGGATAATGACCTCCCATAGTGAAATTGTTAGGGTGTGGAATCGATACTGTTGGGGGTTTCGTCGATACCCTATCTAGAATGTCCGTCAGTGTCTGCATGAGATGGCTGAAATCCCCGGAACTGGAAGGGACGACAGAGCGCTGATCTTCTTCAGGTTTCTTTGCGGTTCTTGACATTTCGGATCCTGGCAAGTTCGCCAAATTTTAGCAGGCAACCAGAAGAGTAGACAGAGGTTGTATCCAAGGGTTTATTACGCAACACGCAGCGGTACTAGAATAACCAAAAAGGATAAGTGTACAAAGATATGATAGAGTTACGTTTAAATACAATTGTCCTCTTTGTTTGTCTGACTGTCCGTTGATTCAGAGTCCTCGTGTATGTTGTTGACGTAGCGACCTGAAAGGTGAACAAGGCAGCCATGTAATAATTACCACTTCAAATTCAATCCGTGCGCGTTGACTAGTTTCGATCACTCATTACAACACGTATTTCCCCGGGTGACCTTGAAATATTTGAAACGTCGTCTTTATCTAACCTTTTATAAAGTAAATTAACGTAACATCCCATTTTTTGGACTCAATCTATAGAACAGACAAACTACCTTCTTTCCTTTTGTGTAAACCGAACGTTGTAAACTGTGACTATTTTCCCCCTGATTACGTCTCCTATGGCCAACAGATTTCATGTTCATCTTGTTATATATCCATCTGTTGCTTTGTACCGCATGTAATTATCTGTCATGATCGCGCACATCCAGGCGTGTTCCTCCAAATGCGCCGAATAATACATATATATATATTATGATTATTGTTATTATAAACTTGCCTTTACCCGCAAGAACAAGGCGTTTTAAATGTTTTATGGAGACTATTTAAGACCGCTGCATGAACGCACTAATCAAATGATGTATACTGGATCGAAGCAAGGCATTCACCACTGAACGTGTTTAGCGTGCTTTTGACTAACATGCAACGTGCAGCTCGTGAAGTATGACTTGAGATTATTGGTTATTATTCACATGAAGTCCGACGATTACACGGTGGCTTAATTCCTACACAAGTGTTTCTTAGCACAGGTTTCTTCAAACAGCCGCCTGTCTTAGTGGATAACAGCGGTCGTCGAAATCATGGCAAAAAGCATTACAGTTTCCCCTTCGGATGTTCTTGGAAAGCAATTTTTTTCTAGGGCCATAAATCAGCCGAACATTCATCCGACTACTGCCGTCAGTTGCTCATCCAAGGATCGTTCTGCAGTATCATCAGATTCCCATGCATTAGAAACACTTTGATTCCTGAAACATTTTGGCATTGGCACTTTCCGTGATCTCCAACAGCGGTGCAACATCCCGATTTCAACACTCGCCCTCCAGATAACGGAAGTCGGCAGATACCAAAACACAAATTGACTGATTATCCGTGATCTGCAACCTTCACATTTCAACTCACGTATTAGTTGCTGAAGTAGATAAAACTGGAAACATAAGAGGCTCGAAAATAAAGACACTGTGGTTTCTGATTACCGTTCGTCCTGTGCAGTCGATTAAATTAAATTCAGCGGAATATAAATAGTACGATGAAGCCTCAAAACTATGGAAATAGCATGTAGCACGCCCCTCGAAAATGCCAATGGTTTATTCTGCTATCATCCTCATTCTCTAATTGAGTACATTGTGTCGACCGCTCACAGGCACAAATCCGTCGGTGACTCACAGTGACAGCAACTTCGCTTTGGAAGAAACTGTCAGTATAACTGTTGTTCTTCTACGTGCATTTTGATGAATTTCGTAGACCTCCCGTTAACGTAATACATATCACTGAGAGTGAGGGGCGTTATTTGGAAATTCGCTGATGTACGTTGGTTATTTCGTATATCGTTTTGTTGCACCGTTTTCAGTCTACACTGAAATATCCCCGATTGGGATGTTTGTCACCCTCAGTATTTCAATAGAGTTTTTCAAACCAAATTGAGAAAAATCTTTGTTTCCTTCACATGTTGCTACACGGCAAACTCATTCAAACTCGCAGCATCAACAAACTGCATGTCATTGATGCACAAAGCAAATCGTGTAAACTGAACAGATTCTTTGAGTTTGAAACGCGCGCGTTTTTGTTACCCAAGACATCCCACCTCTCAGGTACTTTGTTATCATCCATGAATTCAGAAACATATTTCAACGTACATTCCATATCTTACTAGTGAGAAAATACGCATTTGTCAATTTGATTTATCACTCAGTTGGTTGCTTTTACTGCATCAACGACCTCCAGAAGGTTCTCACTTTTCCAACTGGGTGTTTCTTCGCCATGGTGCGTGAGACGAAATACTACGACATTTTGGGGGTGCGCCCTAATGCTACTCCAGAGGAAATTAAGAAAGCATATCGGAAGTTAGCGCTTCAGCATCACCCCGACAAAAGTAAGGATAATGGCGAAAAGGTTAGTTCAGTGTTCTGTTAATTTATCGTTGCAGTTCAAGGAAATTTCTCAAGCATTTGAAGTCATCAGTGACCCTAAAAAGCGTCAGATATATGATGAAGGTGGGGAGCAGGCAATTAAAGAGGGTGGTACTGGTGGTTTCCAAAACCCCATGGACATCTTTGAAATGTTCTTTGGGGGCGGTGGCCGTTCCCGCGGCCCCCGTAGGGGCAAGGACACAGTTCACAGATTGCCGGTTAAGCTGGAAGAATTGTACAACGGTGCCATTAGAAAACTTTCGATTACTCGGAATAACATATGTAGTAAATGCGAAGGTAAGCTGCTACTAGATGACTTCAGTCCTTATGTGTAGGCCGTGGCGGAAAAGCTGGTGCGGTTCAGCCGTGCAAAACTTGCAGAGGCACAGGGATTGAAACACACATACGCCAACTTGGTATCGGGTTTGTCCAACAGGTTCAAACCACCTGTTCAAGATGCAGAGGAGAGCGCGAAATCATTGACCCAAAAGACTGCTGCAAAGTTTGCGAAGGCAAAAAAGTCGTGCGTGAGAAGAAAGTTATCGAAGTACCTATTGATAAGGGGATGGCCGATGGTGAATCCATCAGGTTTGCCGGCGATGGGGATAGGGAACCTGGTCTTGAGGCTGGTGATATCATTATTCACATTGATGAACAGCCGCATGAGCGGTTTGTCCGTCGTCGAATGGATCTCATTTACACTATGTCACTCACTTTGAGCGAAGCCCTTTGCGGTTTTACGCGAACTGTGGATACTTTGGACGGCCGAACTCTACTGATGACCTCAAAACCTGGTGAGTTGTTTCCACTTCTTTTAATACATTGCTTGTAGGCGAAGTTTTTACTAATTCAGAATACCGTGAAATTGAGGGTGAAGGTATGCCAAAGTACAAGTCCCCCTTTGAAAAAGGCCGGTTAATTCTACGCTTCCAAGTCGTTTTTCCGCCGAATAACTTTTTGCCTCCTAATAAACTTGACCAGCTACGCAAGCTTCTGCCTTCCCCTACTCGAATGGATGATATCCCACCGGATGCAGAAGAAGTCGTTCTCCATCCCTTCGACCCTGAGCAGGATACACAACAACAGAGACGTCAGCGCCAAGGCGAACCGTATGACGAGGAGGATGACCAAGAAGATTCTCACCGAGTGCAATGTGCTTCTGCTTAAAACATATCATTAACCAATGCACGGACGATTCGCCGCTGTACGCGTTGCTCTTTCAAACCTGTCATTCTGTCTGTAATCGGTCTTTCGTCTAGTCGGGAGTAAATGCTTTTGAAAACCAGTCATCAGTTAGTTTGACGGTTACTTTTAATCTACTGTTCAGCCAGAATTGTATTGCCAAGTTGACCAAGGGGTCCTTTTAATAATTATTTTAGGTGAGATAAGTATATTAATCAATTGTTGCTGACAAGTTTCATGATTTGTTACATTGTTCGCGCTTGTTAATTGAAAACTGGGTTGCCTGGGCATAACCCTTGCAAACTCGTTTTCCGAATCAAGTGTGCGTTTTACAGCTTTGGAACCGAGAGCTATGCTTTGTGCTCCTCCTCAATTCGTTGTTCTGTTAGCGCCCTGAGTGTATCGAAATCGCAGTTTGTTTCTTGCCATGTGCACTAGTGTATATGCCATTATCTCGGGATAAGTGAACAGTCTCCGTTAAGCCTTACTAGTGTGTAGTAAATGCCGATAGCCCTCGTTTCACACAAACACTTCCTCTATTCTTTTGTTAGTCATGTTTCGATTAGTGTCGTTAGTTTGGGACCTCTGCTGTTGTAAATCGCCTGGTTAACGTTGCCAGACCTCTCAGTGAGTTACTAAGTGCAGAAGTGATCTGATCTTGACTTGAAATTTAGGTGCTGTTAACTGTCCACTTTAATTTGGCTCCCCCTGCGGCTGAAACTTCAGGTAACGGTTTTTTTCCCGGTTGTTTAGTGGCAGACTCACTTGTGACGGTACCGGACTACCGTACGCCGTCACAAGTTTGGACCTAGTTGTGGTCGCTGCTGCTTGGGTTTGGACATCCTAACAATATCCGCCTCATTGTCGTGACGCACTACGTGACTGCAGACGTCTCGTAGTGTTAGCGTTGGACAGTCATCCATTTGCGACTCCGTAATGCCTGCTTGACCGGCTGGCAAAAGTAGAGGTTAGTGTCAGGCATGCGCGCCACCTATTTTTTCAATTGAACGAGATCAAACGGTTACGGTCCAACGCTGGACGTATTCCAATTATGAAACCATACGAAATACTGTGTAAACCGTCAACTTCCGGGCCGCAGGATGCACAAACAACCTGTGTGTTATTACTCGTTCACCGTATCCTCAGATTAACAAGATGTATAAGTAATGTTGATGACTGATGGGTTTATCTACCGCATAGTAGTGGATAGATGGTGCAAAAGTCATACTCCATAAGTGTTTTAATTCTGGACCACGTATGTGGTGGTTGGCCGGTTTATGCGTCTTTTGAAGCGCATGGGGGATTCGTTTCAGATGTTGATCAGCGTGCTAGGACGCATTGTAGTCATGGGACCGTAGGTCAACACAGTTGAGACTGTTAAGTTCCACTGTCATTTAAGTTCCGATCATTTTGTCTTCCGAGCAGCACCACTTGCTACGAACTGTTACGTTGGGGTGCGTGCTATTCCCATGGAGCAGGGGAAGTGAACAATGTTGGTGAATGTATTGCTTACCATCCCTGTGGACTGTTCAGTCATCTCCGATTGGGTAGGCTGTGGACACTTGTTGGATCACGACATAGTTTGCACAAATGGTCTGATGCTTTTAGGTACTTGGACGGGGTCAACGGGTGTTAGGTGCGAGTTAAACAGGTTTGCCTGTTGAACGAACATAAGGCGACATCTTGACTGACAGCCAATTTCTCTTGAGAGATGCCGCGCCCCCTGGTGGCACTGCGTCGCATCCATTATTTGGCCGGTAGCGATGATTTGTCTTCCTGCCAAGTCGAGTTGCTCACAAACATTCATCCCTCATTTTCATCTCCGCTGTCCTCTGTTAAGTTGTGTTCCTCAGGTTGCTCCTGGAGCGTATTCTGGCCTTTTAGGTCGGCGTGTTTTGGTGCTATCAAGTTTTCAGTTCCTACTTGGCGTTAGAGGTCATCCGACCTGTGGAACGGGTTCTGTCAGGCTACTTGACTACGAACAGAAGTGACCGTGGTTAGGACCAGCTGGCGCACCGATTGCCAACTATGTCTTTGCCTGTTGATGTATCGGTTGCCTCGACCGCTCTTGTGTAAGTGTGAACAGCCTATATGTAGCCGTCATGACTTCATAGGTCACATGGTAGCAACTTTCTTGTGTTATGCGAGCTGGAAACTCTTTTCGACGTTAGCATCAAGTCATCTCATGATTGCCGTCATTTTCACTGAATATCAGCAAACGTAGTTATTATTCGGGTCGATTTGACAGCGAAGCCCACTTTCCATCGATACTCCTGGGGTGTTTGCAGCAGCTGTAGTAATGCTCCCTCCGGTTCACTGTATTAGTCCTAGTCATGTCAACGAATGGCCGTTACCCTGGTGTCTCTTTTGGTTCTGACATTCTTGTATGTGTGTGAGACTGATGTGGAAGACGAATGCTGGTTATGAAGGTATTTACTATAAGGTTCTCATGAAATCCTGCACAGCATAAATTGATTTGCAGCACCTCGCACCGATTGTACGTAAACTGCCTTCCTACAGCTTGAATCAGTCGAATTCTTGCAGACTTTCACTGGCTTGGTGATCACTCATCCACAGTGAGTAAAGGTATTTGTTGTTGCTTTGAGAGTCTGTGTCCTTGGTTGGATACCAACTGTTTGTCCAGTCCTCATTTCTCATTGTCCTAGGTGTGGCTGGTGTTAGTTCCTAAACGATTTCATCGCGCCGGACACGCTATTCAGCGGATATCAACGATCTCACGGCCAGTGTGTTTCCCCAGGAGTGGGCATCCTTTATTCTCGTTTTCTACCACTGAACCGGCACACGTTTGGTGGAGATTATTGTGCCGACTCATATTCGCATGCTCTTAGCAAGTGCAGTGTGCTCATTCGGTCAAGGATATTCATACAATCTGTAGTGTTGGTATCGAATACACCTGAGTGAACAGCCGATATTGACATTCGAATATCCTTACCGAAGTGAGCTGGATGGTTGTCTTTCGTAATCCTCACGGTGATAGCAGGAGGGTGTTGGGAGTTAGTGTGGTGAGTCCTGTTTGCTTCAACCATAGAAGACCAACTGCTTTGCTTTCTTGGACGGTTGCTCGCACATGAACCGAACCACTGCCGCCCCGTATTATCAAAATGCTTATATCATTTTGAGTTGTTTATCGCAGACTTTTTGCGCGCGACTATTTCATTTCACCTTTCGAGCTGGAGTTGTGCTTTGTCTATCTGCGATATTCTGCCCAATCACCACGCACTTGGCCTTCACCGATCAACTTGCTGATTGCGATGGAAACGCGGTCAGTCGGAGAAACTAATTGAAATTGTGCACTCAATTGACTGATCGAGGATAGCCGAATGGGCGTGCGGTATTCCAGAGTCACACGAATGGGAATCACTGGAGCGCCATGGCAACAAGAAAGTTACCTTATTCACTCTAGGTTGCGGGGTTTTCTGCCAGTGCACGCCTTCGACCCGTGTTTCCCCGATGGGAAGCCTAAGTAACAGTTGTGTTCGATTTTATGGGAGCCGTTACCCATCATGGCACTCCATTGCGATATTTCCCGCGTGTTTTTACGTTTGCATTGATTTTTGTTTCTGTCGGCCTACTATGCTACATTAACTGTTCACACTGATTGATACTGAGGTGGTGTTTGCACGTATGTTTGTTAGTTGTAGCATATCGGTGCAAGTGGACTTAGCTTGGTATTTAGTGTGTTTTTAGATGTTGCTTATTCCTGTATTATCTCCTGTAACTGCATTGGGCATGAGTGCTGTCAGCTGTTATTTTCACGAATTAACAAAAGCCGATAAAATGCTTTATATAATGCATCCTTTTACCAGTTGGGACGGTCAACCAGATGTGTTCACGCGCGTCATCTTCCTCCGGCAATGACTTATTCGGCTTGATCAAGATCCGGTATTGATGCGTTGAAAACGTAGCTTGGCCATTGCAGCGGTACATTTCGTTGGTTTTGTTGCTTCACCATCATTTTCTAACGCAAGTATGGTCACGAGCCACCTTGGCATACCGATTCACATGATGGGCCGCGCATTTCACTGACTCTTGAAAGCAGCTTTATTAGTTCGCATTCTGAACTTAAGCAAGTAACGTTGGTGGCCTGAGACTTGGTTGTAAGAGGTGGGACTTACCGTGACTGTTACTATGATTGGCTCTACCTGTTGTGCAACGTGTACAGTAATTTCTAGTGTTGTGAGCCAACAACACGGATGGCACAAAGTTTGTTTATTTAGGAAGCTAACACGGATTAGGAATTCGAACGGGTCAGGAAACAAAACACATCTGCATATGACAGTCGTCTCAGAAGGTCCTGGCTGCCACAGACGCTAATACTCAGCTCCTTTGCGTAGCCAGAACTATTCCATGGCATACTGCACTGTGGTGTTGGTGTGATGTTTCTTCCCGTGTTTTCCCTGCGGCTACTTCGGTGGAAAAATCCATGCTGTTGCTCGACTACTGAGTAGCAGTGATGTGAGTAGTATGGGGCGATCTTTCGTCCTCATCACACTAGAAGAGGGGGGGGGGGGGGTAGGTGATAGTCTGAAGACTAAGTTGCGAAGGACAGAGAAGAGAGGTCGGTAGTGGCATGTTCTTTCCTATCCTCTCGGCTGCGTGCGCCGGATAGGACTACCGGTTTATGGAGTTCAATATCTTGTGAATAATCATGGTTGTATATGAGGTTAGATACCGCCGGGGCATCTAGCTCTAAAATAATTCGCTTGACTTTCGACACCGAATATCCGTTCCACAACCGTATCGTTCTTAATGGGACCTAAGCGAAGTCTTTACGTCGAAAACTTGTGCCGCGAGACTACTACAACCAGTACGTTTTCCGGGAAAACGTATCAACCCTCTTCCATCCCTGGGGACCGGGAGACTGAAGTCCATCACATATCTACCTGTTGACCTGCTTCGTATGGGCGATCCTGTTGGTGTGTTTATCACCGTCCAGTTTGGCCTAGTAAATAATTGGAATGCACGAACCGTCACACTACGTCAAGATCAAGTCATATTATGATGACAGCTCTCACTTGGGCGTTAGGCTCGTTGAACGTCTGTATGCTACAGGATTGTAGTCAACGTATCGAACAGGCAGCACCCGCACTGTGTACTCGACACTGGTTTTACATATCCAGTGTCGCTGTCAAGCAGGCTGGAGTAAGTATAGTGCCCTACAAGACGGCCTCGGTCGTATTGGTGGTTTGGATTCCTGTTAGCAGTAGGCTGTAAACGTCATATCTCCAGAAGTCTTTTCATTGTCTGCTTACGATCCAGCTGATTGCTGTGATGTCTGTATCAAGACGCCTTTTACTACAATCTGGCGGCTTTCTTTAGGTCGACATATGGTTCCGATGTAATCATTTCGCCTGGTTTCCGAGTCCTGTTTAGGTGTTTTGATCGTTTCATTCCTCTCCAGACTCCCGTAGAATTCATAAGAAGTCGATTTTACAAACAGCTGTTTTTGGTAATTCTCGTCAGGCCTTTAGAATTACATAGGCACGTGTAACACTCCCACTCTCTCCCAATAGACTGTGATTGGTACCACTCCTGTGATTTTTTGATGACCTATTTGACAAGTTATAATTTTCATATATAGGTCGCATTTACCCTATGTAGTTGTAAAAGCCTGATGAGAATGACCGAAAACAGCTGTTTTCAAAATTGACTTCTTGTTTAGGTTGCAGGTTTTGGCTGACGCCACGTTGCCCGGACAGTGATAGGCGGCTGTTGGAACTATGAGCTAAGCACAGATCATTTTTAACCAGCAGTGGTTTTAGACGTCGTGCACACCGTTGTTATACTTGGCGCCCACTTCAAATCAGACTTTTTCTGAGGCAGGTGACATACCTTACAGGTTCAAGTGGCGTGCCTCCATTCTCACTGGAGTGCATACTTTGGATTCGGATCATGCGTTGGTACGTTGCCGTTTTGATCTTATTTTCGCTGGACTACGACCACAACAGATGTTTGATGGGAAACTGTCCAGACGGTCGGTGACGCGCAAGTACCAAACTAGTCTGGAATACAAGCTGATATGTTTTAACTCTGCAGATTCTAGTATCTGCCGGACCAAGAACCTATAGGTCATTCATGAAGCAGGTACTGTAGTATGCGGCGTTGTGGTTCGTGGATTAAACATACATTAGATTTCATAGAAGGCCCTGGGGTTGTTTTACGCCAGACGGAACATTCCTCTCGATAGATTGTACTACAAGTTTACGAGAGATTTCGGTGAGGAGCTGGGGCGTAACCTTGTGGCCGATCGTGAGGCTTGCCTAACGCAGAAATTTAACAGAATGGCGGCCGTCTGTCCGTGCAGCTCTCTGTGTAACAGACGGCACACTCATCCACACTATGTTCATCAGCTTTGAGCGCCGGAAAGGACATTTTGATGGTAAACAGCTGGCCTTCTGTTTGTACTGTGACCGTTACAAACTGGTGAGCAACATCGAAACTAGTGTCCGCAGTTGCATTGTGGCTCTCAAGCGCCCAGTTGGCCTTGCATCGCCACTTTTCAAAAACGGTTAGAAGGCATTAACACAGGTCCTGACTCACTTGTCCCAACTTGTGTGAAAGATGGAGAACATCCTTTTCTGCTGGAGTCGCACGACAATGGTCCCCGTATTCAAGAAATAAGTCAGGGACTCGAAAACGTTAGGTCAACCCCAGTAATTACTAGGGTTATGACATCCACTATACCCCGACGACTCATTGCAGCTAGGTAACCAAGCCTTAAGGAAGAACAAGCAAGGTTTCGTCCTGAACACGCATGTACTGGTCAAGTTTTCACTCTTCGTCAGCTTCTGGAGCAACGCCATACTTGTCGCCGGCCAACAATGGCCGTTTTTGTTGATTGTAAAGGTGCGTTCGATTCAGTCCATATTTGCAAAGAATCTTGAGTGCAAGGGTATGCCAACGAAGTATTTGAGCATTCTGTCAGCGCAGTGTTCTTAGATTTTAGCTTAACTTGGGGTTTTCGGTGAACTGTCTGATGGTCTTAGCAAAAAAAGTAGGTGTACGTCATGGCTATCTTGTTTCACTATTTTTGCCGAACTGTGTCATAGACGAAACAATGTTGGACTGTGTGCTACTCAAGATACCTCCGACTTGAATAAAGATGGACTGATCTTCATTATGTTGATGATAGGATATCGTTGTTTGATAACTTTCAAGCAGCACCGACAATGTCCTACATTATTTAGCATCCTGGTAAATTATTTCGGAATGCACTTTGAAACCTCAAAGTGCTCCCGCCAATGCTGCAGCTGATTGGGATGAAGTTCCGAGGTAGATAGATGATGACCTGACGTAGATAAGTAAGGTCGTTCACGAAGGGTTTGACTACTGCCGAAGACCTCGCGACTCACAGAGTCGGTGACTGGAGACGTCATCA
>JTDE01003377.1:4457-28615 GCA_014338405.1 Paragonimus skrjabini miyazakii | reverse complement strand
GGCCTGCCTGGTATGAGTGACTCTGTCGGTGTGGTGGCCACCGTCCAATAGGTCATCGAGATGCGCAAGCCGTCACACCGCGTCAAAGTCCAGTCTCGTTGTGACGGTTTATGAAGGCACGACGGACCGGGCTGTTCCGCGGAGTACATTATTCAACAAGTCAACTTTAAGGTCTCTGGGTAACTGGAATCAGAACACTGGATGTTGTGACGGGCAAGTATTTATCAATGGAATACGATGAAATTAATGTTTAACAGCTAATGTAGATGTAGTGGCCATTTGGACTTGTAACTTATAGCGTGCGTTCACGAGTCTGTTTAAACTTAGACCGGTCTACCTGGTCAGTATAGTACTTACAACAATTACTTTGCGAATTACATGGAATATAGCTTGATCAGTCCTTTTGTAACATTGGAGGTTACATTACTTATGGAGTTGAACAGTGTTATTATTTGTACATTGACGTTCATATACAACGTTTGTTGTCTGACGCATCTTGGGTGGTGCTCCTGAGAAGTTTATTTCCCTAAGTAAGCTTATCAGGCAAAGGTTTCCATGCTGGACTTTTTTCTGACAAAAGATAATTAATGGCTGTTCTTTTAAAACAGTCAGTCACTAACTCCATGACTCGAGAACGCGTTGTTTTCAAGGTCCCTTGTGTACATGATCTAGTTGAAACTGTGGAACCACAAACGGTAATCAACAAACGTTTTATTGTGTACGTAAAATATAATTGGGCCGCCGTTCTTTGGACCTTATAAGAAGCCTGGAAACAGTTTGATCTAAGTGCTTCTCTCTTAATGTTGGTTCGGTGTTCCCTCATCGAAGTCAAGAACGTCGTCAACGTACGCTGAATAGGGTATCACTTCGCACAGAACGTGTTCCTGACATTGAAAGCCGTAAAGGGGTCTGGTAATACAGGACGCATCAGGTCTCCCACTGAATCCTGTGGATCGGGCATCAGCTGTAATATTCAAATGGTTATTCTATTGTGTGAGTAGTTTATTAAAAACCCCCACAAGTTAAATTTGCGTGTGTTCACAGTATACAAAATGTTCATCTGGAAACTATATCACGAGTCGCGTCTTGATTATATCGTCACAGTTGAAGAGGTGGTTAAAACCGGGACGCTTACATCCATTCCATTGTCTGTATTTTGGTAATGTGGATGAATGAACCTATTATCATCGTGATTGCCCCTTGTACCTCTTCTTCCAGCCTTAACCTGGGTAAGACTGTGACACATCGATGTTCTCCTTCCGTTTCGTAACCATCGAATGTCGTGTTTTATAGTGTTGACTTGGTGTTGTTACCAGATATATGGTACTGTACCGCTTTTGTGCACCTGCTCTGACAGCTAGATGCATATGCCGTATGGTAGAAAACGGTGGTGGTGATTACATGTCTGGGTGGGATCCTCGTGATCACTCAAGTGACTGGCTAGAAACACTGTCTGAGATAACAGCGTGTCAAGGTCAGTGGTGTGCCTGCAGTCATTCCACTTCTAGCCCTTTTGTTTAGCCTTGTTTTTATCAATTTTTGTTTTAGGTTATTCCACATCACTGGTGGTCTGCGGATGCCGTAGCCAAGGTACTTTCTGGTTAGGTCTATGAACGATTGTAATACTGTTGTCACGGTGCCGTTTCACAGTTAGAATGTTATGTTACAACATTATCTCGGGGTGGTCAGTGCTAACTTGACCAGAGATCTCGTGTATCACTTGCTGAGTAGCAGTCTTGCCTGTGCCAGGTTCTTCAAACTTTTGCATGAAATTGTGATTACAGGCATTCCATCAACCTGTGTTCCGTTTACAAAAGGTTTTTGGTACACTACCTAACAACACGAAAAGTACCGTGTCAAAACTAGTATCACTAAATATTTTAATGTTTTCCACTGGTTTTTGAGACATATAACAGTCCGATGATAATGAATGTGTCCTCCCGCTAATGAGCATGCACAGATCAAATAACGTCAGTTTTCTAATTGTAACCTGTCATCATGAGGAAAGAAAACAGTTTCTACCACTTATTACTTGCTACTTGAAACATTAAGTCCTTGTAAGCTATTTGAACAGAATAATCAAGAAACACAAATTACGATATGAATTCACTCTGCACATTCACATCACTCGTAAACCTGTGGCCAGTACAAAAACAAAAACGACGAGACTTAAATGAAATGATGTTTAAAAGTACAAATCAGGCTGGATCCTGATGGGTACTCACGGTTAGACCTACGGCAAGCAAAGATTGAGAGTCAGTTGATTTTGTTCACACATAATCGGCTGCATGAAGCGCTTCGTGCTAACAATCCCCCTGCGGAAAACAATTGTGGAAGTACCAAAAAAGCTGTCTACACCAACCCCCCATTCAAATTTGACAGTTTAATGAACACCTTTGGAAAGGTGTTTAGTGACACATTGAAACGTGTGTATAATACTGCGAAGTTTATCCTGTTTCTCGGTCAGAAATCAAAGCCTTGTTTTCTACCAGTCATTGTATCTACCAGTCTTCATGCATTTGCGGAAACATACATTGGTAGAACGGAGATGCTTGAAACCAGCGCCATGGAGTTCATCCCAAAGTGGTCGTGAGTGGTATTAACTCACTCGCTAATGAGTGACACCCAGCGAAGACGAAACACCACTTCGCCCATTTGTTGGAACCAGTCCAACAGAATTCTACCCAGCCAGTATTCACTATCGAAAACCGGTCGACAGTGAAAAACAAAAACTCAGCGCGTAAACCCCCTTGTAGTGATATTGACCCTGGAAAATAAAGTCTACAGAAAGACATTCCAAGCTAGCGAAGCGAGTTGTGTTTTTAACCCCCGAAGTGATATTACAAAATGGATAGCTTGACTAAAGTAGGTAAAAAAGACCAAAATTATCGAAAATGTACGGTTGAATGCGACTATCCGAAATAGTATTTATTATATTCACTACACATTGCAAGGCACTTATCGACCACACGGTACAGCGACAATATCGCATCGTCGTCTTGATGAATGCTCGCAAATTCTCAAGTATGTCGAAGCATTGTTGATCAGTCGTCGGCAGCTGGTTATGTGTGCATAAAAACAGCTGACTCCCAATCTTTGTTTACCGTGGATTTAACCGTGAGTACCAATCACGATCCATCCCGATTTATACTTTCACTAACTATTCCACTTAGGTCTTGTCCTCTTTGTTTTCCTGCTAGACTTGCTATTTGATCACTGTTCCGTTAACATTGATAAGGACCTCTACCCTTCTGGTCGATGAGTGTGTTTCAACTGGACTTGACTTACACCGTCGCGGACTTTGCTAGCTATGTGGCCTAACCGTTTCCGAACCTGTTCAATAAGATTGTGATGTGATGCGGTCGAAGTAACCAGACAGCATTCCATCTCCTTTTAATGTCATTGATCCAGATCGGTCACCTTTTTCAATAGTTTTCCTTCGCAGCTTTCTTCCTACCTCCTGTCTCCAACTGCAATTTAGCGCGGTATCCGTCTTCTTACTGTTGTTTGGTAATCTTAGCCAAATTTATAATCTAATATATTGATCTACCTGCCCGGATCATGTCAATTATCGTTGCTATTCGACCCGATGTGGTCATAGTCATCCAACAGAATAATAGTCTCAGACACAGCTCACCCAATCGATTTTAAATGTGTACCTTTGATGTGGCGTAGTGTCACGAAAGTCAGTAATCCAGTGTCGACTACCGAAGATCACAAAAGACATACATATGAACAATACAATATGATATTAAGTATATAGGAACTACTCGGAGATAGTCATTTTTGCTGGACATTGTACGCCTATCTCCGGTGGACGCCGTCATCAGAGTATGCAGTTTGACTCGAACGCATGCTTATCGAATAAACTTACGACAGTGTTCATGGTAGTGTTGAAGCTGTTACCGTCATAAAACCGGTCTATTCTTGACTTTAGAGCCCACACGTTGCACACAAATAGTATGCGGGTTGGAAAAACCTAGGCGCAGCTGTTGGTAAATTTGTCCACGATTCGGTTAGTCGTTCCGGGTATCACGCGTGGTGACCCAAGGGAATACTGACTCCTGAATGCTAGATAATGCGGTTTTTTGGAGCATTTTTTTAACAGAGTGGATCAGGAAATTCACCCAGCTCCTGCTTGTTTTTAAGGGTGTGACTTGCCAGGTGGACATTCCTAACCAGTAGGGGAGTTAATACTGTCGCAGGCACTTGTACCATCCGACAGCCACATGGTGTCCGTTAAGCTGAACCAGAATGTGCCTCACTCAACGATTCAGGCTAGACGAGATGTTAGCGTTTGATGTACCGTCGGCTACATGTGTGATTTCGCCAAGAATGGGGGTCGTTCTAATTCTGTTGGC
Source organism: Paragonimus skrjabini miyazakii (assembly GCA_014338405.1). Lineage (NCBI taxonomy): Eukaryota > Metazoa > Platyhelminthes > Trematoda > Plagiorchiida > Troglotrematidae > Paragonimus > Paragonimus skrjabini miyazakii. The sequence continues at coordinate 24,254 of JTDE01003377.1, read as the reverse complement.
GACAGTTTCTAGTCTGCCACACAGATATTAACTCACTTACTCCTTCACTTCATCGAGCTTCAGCCGGTCACTTCACGGCATATCCCTATAGTCATTGCACGCTTTTAGGGTGTTATCACTGTTCCGTAATATCAACATAGTAAAATATTGTGTTGATGACCTCATTCACCTAGATCCTGAACCCAACTGAAATGGTCCCAAAAACGCTGATTGTAAAGGCTTTGCAATATCAGTCTATTTCAACCGAAGATATTACTTGTTAATATTCAATGGGTTGCACACAAGATTGTAACTACACTCTCAAAAAGCATACCATTTAGGACATCTATTTCATATACAACCTTCCCATGGATGATGCTATCCTTTAGTCAGAAAAGGATAAATTAACAGCACGTGAATCGATAAATTTCGATTGCAGTCTTCAACACCAGTTCGATTATCATTTTGTACGTCGTATAGTTGTTTCGGTAATTTTCATATCTGATTACGGTCCTTTTTGCTCATTGACTTCTCGCATAAGCTTCTTCGTGCTGACTTACAAACAGTATCTATCGGTAGTCACCGGGTTCGAACTTCTTTCTGCTCTATCAAACGTCTTAAGAAATCAGAAGACAAGCGATCTGACTGAACAGAGATGGATTCGGTTGAGTAACGAATATACCATACAAGAATGTGGACAACAAATAAACTGGTCACAGTAGATGGTGTTCGTAATTAAATTAGAAAATTGAGTATATTGAGGGTACTAACAGTGTTGTCAAGGAAGAATTCCAGATAACCAGAGTAGTTATGACATTGAAACTGAAGGATAGTCGAAGTCCATCAGTGGTCATCCTGCACCAGTAGTCATTGGTATTCACAATTGCAGCGATATCATCGTAATTCCTAGCCTCTGGGTTTGGACAATTGATGCGAATGGACTGATTTACAACTACCTCATTCTCTGCCCTAAATACTGTTGAGCTGAAGACAGAAATGGATCTCATCTATTCACTGTTTATTCTGGTCGATTCCTCAAATTGAACAACGTAAAATCGGTTGCTCATAGGTGTCTAGTACACCGAGTGTGTCATATTTCAGCCATGCTTGCACATAGGGTATCCGGTGTTAAAATCGCAACTAGTAATAATTGTTTTTTCAATGTGCCGATTGATAATCCATTCAAACTATAAAACCAATGTTCTGTGAGCCCGTCTCAGACCTATTGCATATTGTAGTGACCTGCTGGGATGGCTTAATTTTTTCGTTATGTTATTGTACAATTTAACACTCCCTGATAGGGTAGGTTTGCTTAACACAACTGTGTACGCTATTTCCATTTGTATGAAAATTATTCACTTTTCCGTTGTGCGCGCTACACACTGGATGCTACTTGATTACACACCTACTTTTTTATTGGTCGTGATAAGGTATAAAATACTACGTTTGTCAAATTCTGCATCATTGCTGTCGGATAACTCATCAACTTCAGAATGAAACTCTGTAAGAATGCTTCCACAATATATGAACCTTGCAGATTCCCAAGGCACTGGCTATCGTGAAGCCAATTATTATAGGACTACACTAGCTTAGAGACGTAGTAAGGGGGCGAAAAATGACTACATTCTTAATTCGTCTTCATCATACCGGAATGGGTCTCCTGTGGGACGTACAACAATATCTGAAGTGATCTTGGTTAAATAGGTTACAGAGGGTGGCGGATAACATTGCTGTCGGGCTGCATCTCAGATAAGTTGGGATAAAATCATCATTCTGAATACATAATTGAGTTAAGTTTTTGGTTTCTATGCTCCGATGCTTCTGTTGTCACACGGTGTACTGTCCCACATAGGGTTGGGCACACAATGAGGCAGTGGTGGTCCGAACCCTTAATCATGTGCCCGATAACCGACGTCGTCACCGCCGAGCCGACATACATCCATCGGACAAAAAAGTGGACAATGACGACTAACGCTGGTCAGCTGGATGGAACCTGACGTGAAAAAGCAGGGCTCCCGCTCCCGACTCGCTGCATTTTCATGTGCACTGGATGAATGTTCACTTATCTAGAGTGATAAAGGATTTGCTGTTATTTGCCTCTCGGTACCAATGTATTATGTCATTTTTGTTGAACATCGTTCGTTTATTCAATCAACATTTCCTTCGCCCTTCAAATAGTAACATTTAGCGAGTGACCGAAATATGGAAAGCGCACTCATTAGTCCATATTTAGCTATAAGAAGTTGCTTGAGACATTACGAATGAACATGTCAAGTTGAGTGATTCAGGGATGACATGAACATATTCAAACTGCAAGTTAATAGTGATTCTGTTCTCGAATGAGTTTCATTCTTATCAAGTGGGAGCTGTAAATCGGTTTTGCATGGTTACACATTCACTGACTTGACCTACAGGCACATTCCTAATCTTATCCAACCCGAATGTCTAGACTTTTAAGATGGCATTCCGCCGGCCTGTTGATTTTATGATCAATGTCCACTGAGCACTGAAGCTTACTTTGTCTAGCAGTGCATACCACTTAGTAACAGTGTTGGAATAGTCCAAGGTGTAGGCGCCTTGATGTTGTATGTTTGAATGTAGACGTAGCTATGTTTAGCGGTTAAGTCCCCTACCCTCTCCCTTTTTTCTCTCTTCCTAAACAGGGTTTGTTTCTTCTTCTTCATGGTTGTGTGGCAGTTAAGCGTCAGTGTGAACCACTGATGTATTGCTGTCTATGATGATGATGATAGTATCCATTCTGAGTCTCACTGTCGGATACGCACGAAGCAAAGCCTCAGCACATTCACTCCGTGTATTGCTATCGACCCTGGAACCTATGATGTCCAGAGATACGTATATCGACCTAGCGAGTTGTGGTTTTAATTCTTGAACGGAAATAACAAGTTAACAGGTCGATTAAAACAAACGCAGATTGAAATTCAGAAATGTGAAAAAATACAGTGAAGCGGGACTGCCAAAATTATCATTTATAACAGTCGCTACAGCGGTTAACTATGGTTTACGGACGCTGCAAGTGTATGAACTGTCGACACCACGGTTAGTTGTTTCATAATTTCGCAGCAAGTATGTTGTGTGCCAAAATGATATGTGAAAACGACACCTTTAGAGAGGCTGAAATTGGTGTTTGAAATCGTCTGTGGGGATTACTCAGCATATTCCTAGGGTACATGTTCAAATTAAATCAACCTGATTGATCAGTGTCGCTCAGAAATCGGCTAACAGCAGACGCTTGAGTGAATTGGTGGAATGTTCATTTCAGTCGAGACGTATTTTTGTATAGTTTTCTTTGTGAGTAAACTGACAGATTTTCCGTAGCATTGAAGGGGATCGATATTTCGTCTGTGCACCATTGGGTATATTTACACTGGTACGGCAGTTTAATTAGGCTGTATTGACTGCATTCAAATACTATGTAATACTCGGAATTAGGGACTTCGAATAGCCCTAGAAATCGTACTAGAATTGAAACCTCCCACGCAAGTAATAAGCAGAAGACCTCGCACTGGTTGCAGTAAGCAGCTCATATTCGTGAGACAAGAAGCCGAATTTATAGATGTACAACAGTATTAAAGAAATCATTGGCTGATCATATTGAAACATACTAAGTCACAAACTGAATGTTAATTGGTGCAACACGGAACGAAGAAATAAGCGAATGACAGAAGGCGTAACATTGAGACTGTTCGTCCAATCCTGATGTAGTATCTTCAACGCGACGTTTGGATTAGCCTCTTGTTAGAACTCCTATTGTGTCGGGGTTTGAACAAGCGGTGAATCGAGTAGATTTTCATCACATACTACTTACAAGCGTTCATCTTAAGTCATTACTGCTGCACTCGGTGGTCTAAATCGATCATATTACTGATTATTATTCAACAGAAGTTCTGGTTAATTTAACTGCCCCTGTTTTATAAATGTCATCTAAGGCTATTATCTGAATTGCCTAATGAACTGTGTTATTACAGGTGAATGGATTATCTTGTCTAAAAACACAGTTTGCTAGCTTCTGTTGTGGTTTCGTCTCTGGTAGTGCGCATAGGGACATGTGGTTCTATTGCTGGTGCAAACTAAACCGATACCGAGAGCTAGTACAGCTAAGTCACTTCTCAGTCACATTATTCATCAGCGACGTAAACGTCCAAGTGAGGTGCATGAGCGTGTTGACTTACACAGTGAACTTGAACCAGTTGGAACTGGATCACCACACGGATTGTGAACGTATCGATAGAAACTGGCTGCATGACTGATGACGAGTGTTGAGTAATTTACTTTTAACAATGAACCTGTTGGACGGACCAGTACCATCAAATTATGTAATGCCAGCAAAAAAACCAGGCAAGTGTGATATGTTCCAGAGAAGACCTGATCAATTGTTAAAGATTTCGACGCTTAAAAATACATTCACTCTTCTCGCATTTGCATTAAACGGGTGGGCTGGAGTCACGAACAATTTTTCGTGATGTATCTGAAATGTCATGTTTGACAGAATTTCCATGGATCTGTACCGAATGAACGATGTACAGTGCAACATGTAGTGCACACAAATTCGAACTGAATCTCCGCTGACTCGTACAATAATCACACTTGCTTACTCTATGAACCTTTCAATAGACTATTGAAGAGATTTTTTCAGAATGGATCAAGTTTGTTCCAAGTGGCCCAACTGGTATGCGGGTAGCCAATTTGATCTGATTACTTGACTGGGAATGACAATGATCCGTATCCGTGGATTCTGTCCTGACCGCTACATAAACCGCCAATCATTCCCGTTTGGATTACAGACCCCAGTTAGAAATAGAACTGACAAACGACGGTGTTTAAACAATGACCAGTATGGATAATGTGTTTCTGATTACGTACTCTCAAGCCATTATTACAAATAGCATTGTTCCCGTCTGTTCGGTGAATACACGGTCAAGGCGTGGTCTGAAGCGATAACCTGTGTGTTTTGGTCCAACCACACTGTGAGCAGGAAATGAGATCATATTTCGTTCTGCTACTTTGAGTCGACTTTCTTGTTTCGTTTAAATTCGACTCGAGAACAACACGCTCATAATTCATCTTTGAAGTGTATTGGTATTATTGTGGTTACGGTTTTCGCTTATCGTTGAATCAACAAACAAACGGCAACTTTTATCTAATATTTTTCATATCTCAAGGCCAATGTTAAAGATTGACGTTGAAATGACGACGAATAGTATTTAATCAAAAAGGTTCAGTTTTGCGTGAGAATTATTCAAGACTAGATTTTGCATCCTGGACAAAAAATAGAGTTTGTAATGCAATTGACAGTACCTATCCTGCAACACGGGTCATTTTATCGTACAATACCTGTCCGATACTGGTGTTGTGAGCCAATAACACGGATGACACAAAGATTAGTTATTCAGGAAAGCAACATATGGGTTATGCGTATCAACATGACAACAAACAAAAATACTTATCTGCACACGGTACTGAGCCCAGAACGTCACGATTATCACAGACGCTAATGTTCAGTTCCTTTACGTTTCTTTACATACCAAGAGCCATTTCATCCGATGCTGCACTCCGACGTTTCTTCCTGTATTTCTTCTGCGGCAACTTCAATGTCAAAATCTATGCTCTGGCCCCACTACTGAATGGCAGTGGTATGACTAGTATAGTACGATCGCTCCTCCTCACTACACTGGTGCCACACCTCAAAGATAGCTTGCCTTGGTTTTCTTCGTCCTTCTGTATTTATTCTCTCACCTGTTGTTGTCAAGCCAGTTACGCTGGGAGAACCACAAGGTGGTCACGAGAAAGGATTCTTGAACAACTCCCAAAATGGTTTCTCAACGTTTCGACAAAGCCCATTTCCAGTGCAATCGGTTCTGATTTATTTGACACTGATCATAAAATTGAGACACCTAAAGCCTTCCAGTTCATCTACACGGTTTGTCAAGCCCACTCCAGGGCTGTCAGATTGTGACTGCTATCAACAGCCGGGGCAATTGCCGTCAGACTCTACAACCGTTGCCTGTGTGCCCAAAAACATTTCCTGCGAACCCTACATCTCCTTTGTTCATCTATTCCACAGCCACTTAAAACCCAAACAGGCGTGAATCCCACGACATCGTCGAATGCATGTCTCACGGCAGGCACGAGTGACAATGTCACATATTCACTAACACTCCCACCCCCCCTCTAGTAGACTGTGATCTGCCCCATGTTAGTGACCTATGTGACTTGCTCTAACTTTTCACATATAAAACGCATGTGCACTATGTAATTGTAAAACCCCGACGAGAATGACTGAAAACAGTTGTTCGCATAATTGACTTCTTATAAATTCTATGGCAATCTGGAAACGATTAAAAGCAGACAGTCTGCCCTGTGGACCAAGAGTAAAGGGTAACGGCAATTATGCTGGTCACGTGGTGTAGCATACTTTACAGGAAACTAGAGTCGTTACCGTGTCACGTGATCAGAGGTTTCCCGTATCGATCACATGATTCTTGCCGTACTGATCTACCATACTCTAGCGAAGAGAATGATTCTTCAATTTAGTATGTAATGTGTTACCCAACCGTACCTGAGTAAAGGCAGCCAGCGGATTACCAGGATTCTGGCAGCCACTCAATTACAGGTATGCTTGAACAATCCGTGACAAACTTCCGCAATTACAAGTTAGACAATATTTTAGACAAAATAAAAAGGACGGTATGAAACGATTAACTGGGCCCAGAGAAAATGGGTTTCGTTTGTATGTAATTACGCGGCATCATCCCATCGCCCGAGTCGGGAGCTCTAGTTAGAATTGCGTAACTGGACCATTAAAGATATCCCCCGCTCGTTTCGGAAAACGTAAATCCACCAAGTGAAAACCACTTCCTTGATATCACCTAGATGGTATCAAGACGATCAGTTGTAAGCAGGTCAAACTTATCTGACGAATAGAGTAATGGGATATTTTACACTGAAAAGCGACTGAAATTGTCTTTCCGGACAGTGAGCAAAATTCCAGAATAATACGGAAACACTGCATGTTTATTCGTTGTCACTTCGTTTCACGATCGTGGAGGATTCAGCGGTATATTCGCTAGGTACAGCTTAGACCTTACCGGGGTGACGGTTTCGGAGACAGTTGTTTCTGGAAAGCAACGCTCTGTACGCATTCCTAACCTAAATGCGGCTGAAAACTTGAGTTGTCACTGTCGTATGTGTCAAGGCCACCTGTATGTCACATGCCCGTGTTAGGACTCAAGCTGCGTTCTGATCGGTCGTGCGTTCAACGGCTCATCCATCCACGCACATGAGAATGACGCTACTGCTTGTAAATATGAGAGTATAGTTTGTACTTCTACTGGGTCATGAGTTCTCTCTACCGCCTGTAAAGCTTACTGTTGATAGCACTGGCGTCGCGTAAACGAACCTATCCGATGGCTTCCCATCTACAACCTCCACAATCCTACTGGCGTGCGGCTGCAATAAAACCAACCGAAAGTGAGTGAACACAGTGGAAAACCACATTCATAAATTACTTGGATTTGCTACCGACGAACACTAATTACAGTGAAAGTAAAAAGCTGCTTCGTCGTTTGCTGGGCAATGAAGGACAACGTCATCTCGATTCACTTGACTTGCAACCAGAACTTCCGTGAAACGGTGCTCTCGTTATACTTGACCGATCATGGGGGTCCAAAACGAACATATTCACAGAAAGATTCAAGTTTTTCCAGTTGTAATGGGACACACTGGAACCGTTGGGGTAGTTTAAAGCCCGTCTTAACCGAGCGGTCAAGCCATGTGATCATTCGAGTATTCCCAAAATAAGCTCGATGGGTTTGTGCTGACTCAGCAACTCATCGCCAGAATACAAGATAATCGCATCCGTGAGACCTTATTTACTGAGGATATGACGAAGTTATCCTGGGACCGAGCTTGTCAGGATTAAGTCGTCAGCAGTTGAACACTAGAGTGCTTAATAGAAAAACGGACAGTCTTGACATCAGTAAGATACAACGTTCCTTTCTGACACCGTCGACACTTCCCCAATGTGTTATCGTTGTGGCAGTAACCAGCATAAGGCAGACATGTCCGGCTCATAAACAGGACTGAAGAAGCTGCGGTAAACGAGGATATTTTGCTCAATGCTGCAGTTCCCGCCAAGTAGCGCAAGTGAATCGAAATAGCCCTGGTGATGACTCGCCATCAATATCGACAGAACATATTTACTCAGTAAATAATTCTACTTACATTGTGAGACAAAAGCTGGGGTTTCCGGAGCCCAAGGTCTCTTCACCGGACATTCAAACGGTGACTATTTGTGCACATCGCCGAGGAACAACTATTGATATGGAACTGGATTCTACTCCTCCGATAACAATCATTCCTCCAAGTTTCTGATAGAACTTTAAGTGTTTTGCTTTGTATCCCTCAGCCTACAAGTTTAACAGTTACTCAAATGCATTCGTTCATATTCGAGGTGCAGTGGAGTTCAGCGATCGTAACATACTACTCATACAACTGCTATTCAGTAGTAGGATCGGAGCATATATTTTGACATGCTACAAGCCGCAGGAAAAGTGCAGGAAGGAAAATCAGAGTGCAGTATCACCTACAGGAGTCCCTGCTACTTAATGAAACTGAGCATTGACGTCTGCGGCAGCCGAGACGGTCTGAGGCTGAATACCGCGTGCAAATGAGTGGTTTTGTTTCAGGTTTTGTTTCAATGCTTAACCCCTGTATTGCTTGGTCGAATAAATAACCCTTGTGCCATCCGCGTTCTTGGATCACAACAGAGGCTTCGTTCTGGTGGATCGAATTCACATCAGTGACTGCTGCCATATATGTGACTCTTCGAACGATCGAGCTCTACTCGGTTGTAATGGAATGGTGACCCTGAAGATAACACCTATTGATCGTACGGGGATTATGGCAATCAGCACATCGACCGTGGGGAATACATACCCAAACCTAATCGAACAGGCTGTTGGCCGAATACCACTTGCTGTCCACCGGATACGCCTCAAAGAGGGACCACAACCATTTTCTGTAACACAACCACGCCCGATTCCTCTGGCCAAGCGAGAATCAGTGACCGCTGCCATAGGGGAAATGGTTTCGAATGACTTGATCGAACAAATCGTTGATTCCGAATAAGTCCACCCCATGGTCACATTGCTAAAAAGCCGCGGTACAGTGTGAATATACAGTGACTTGAAGGCGTTAAATAGTCAAATTGTGGTGGATAAATTCACAATCCCAACGGTCGAAGAGCTACTGGTCAAGCTGACTGGCGCTCAAGTCTGCTCAAAATTGAGCTTAAGGAAAGCATTCCTCCACATGCCACTAACAACAGAAACCACACATCTCAAACACTTTTTCGGTAAACAGTTTTGCTGATGGGCCTTAGTTCAGCACCAGTTGCCTGGCAAAAGTTCATGAACCACCAACTAGATGATCTTCCAGGACAAGTGGCTTATATGGATGACATCTGTGCATTTGGCTCAACTAGTGAAGAGCATGACTCTGGTTTACATGCGGTGTTACGACGGCTGGATCAACTTGATCTTTGATTAAACGTTGCAAAACAAAAAGTGGGTGCTCTTGAAATCGATTTTTTGGGACACACCATATCGGCTGATGAGATCGGACTGAATGTTAAAAACAGTCGAGCCATTACAGAGACTTTTGTTCCAAAGAATGCACCAGAAATTAAGCACTTCTTAGGTATGTGTTCATGTAATCTACGCTATCTACCAAATTTTGCCAATTCGGTGGAACCATTGCGTACGTTAACTAGGGGAAAACCACTTTTGAATGAAAATCAGCGCAACAATCCGCGTTCGGTGAGATAAAAAGGCGCGTTGTGTCCACTCCTGTTATGACCATTTTCAGTGGGAGATGCCCTACGTTCGTTACCACAGACACTTCAAATATTGGCTTGGGAGCGATCCTGTCATCGATGCAGAATGGTCAGGAAAAAGTGATCGCATATGCTTCACGAAAGCTTTCTGTAGAACAAGTCAGGTTCAGAGCAAGATGTGTATTCACTACACCACACGCAACGTTTCATCTAGTCTGTTATGGACACTATATATGTCATTGTGGAACAACCTGATTGGCCAATGCAGATATGGCGTATATGATTGGCTGCACTCCACCACATCCTTCCCTTTTTAAAAATCTTCGGTATTCTTCCGTTTCGGAAAACGAACTCATTGTCTTCAGTAGAACTGGATTCATCTGCTCCGGAACTTGTGTTCGTCGTTTCCTTCTTCCGTAGGCACAACCTGTTTCTCCTTAACGTTCCTTGATTAGTGCGTACCACATAATAACGCTCACCATCTCGTCCTTCCACGATTCCTGGGGCCCATTTGTCAGAGCCCATACTGAATGGCTGAATCCAAACGGTATCCCCTTCGTCCAGTCTTGGCAGCTCATGGAATCCTTTGTTATACATTTGTCTTTCTTGTTCCATTAGTTGTTTCAAACGTTTTCTTACGGTGTCCCACGCGGTAGTCTCTAGGGCTAGACGATCTTCAACAAGTGGTATTCGAGTTCTCGTTCTTCTTCCCATGAGCCGTTGAGCCGGACTGAAAATTATATCTGCTGACGGAATATTTCTGTGTTCCAGCAGTGCCGGATATGCGTACTTTCTGACTGTTTAGCATTTCTTCATTATTTTCTTTGCCTCCTTCACAGCAGATTCCGCTTTACCATTAGATTGGCTGTGGTGTGAACTGGAGAATTCGTGCTTAAACCGCCATTTTTTGGCAAACTCTGCAAACTGTTGTGCTGAAAACTGTGGACCACCATCTGATCTCACACACTCTGGAATGCCATATCTTGCAAACTGGGCTTTCAATCTGCCAATTATCTCCTCGGCTGATGTAGCATTTAACTTCTCAATTTCAAAAAAGTCGCTGAACTAGTCCACCAAAAGCAGATATGACTTGTCTGCATGCGAGAATAGATCAACCGCTACGTGTTGCTAAGGTTGCTTGGGGACTGAGCGGCACACCATGGGTTCCTTTGGTTGTCGAGTCCCGTACTGCTTGCAGACCATACAGGTTGAAACAAAGTCCATGATATGACTAGCCATACCTGGCCAGTATACGGTATCCTTAGCGCGTCTCGTATAACTGCGCACACCGAGGTGCGAACGATGTCTTTCTTGCACAGTGACTTTCCTGGCAGCTCGGGGAATTACCAAACGTTCTCCACGGAATACAAGACCGTTTCCTGTGGTCAACTCATCCCGGAAATAAAGGCGAATTAATTCATTCACTTGTCGTGCGTTGTCCAGCCAGCCGTTTCTGATTTGCTGTTCGAGCTTCTCCATCTCTTCGTCATCGGCAAACGTCTGCCTTATTTGTGGTAACCGCGAGTGTGATTCCGCCAGCGTTAGGTGTACCTGTTCATATCCGGTACGGTTGTCTTCTTCCGTTGCCAGCGGGACTCGCGGTAGTGTATCCGCCAGTACCATGTTCTTGCCAGGGGTGTATTCGATCTCGAAATTGTACTTCTGTAAACGTACCAACATTGCCTGCAAACGGCGTGGCGCCTTGTCCAGAGGTTGTTTTTTTTTACGATAGTTGTCAATAGTTTATGGTCGGTCTGGATGATAATTTTTCTTCCAAATGTGTAATCGTTGATTTTTTCCACAGCAAAGACTACCGCCCACAGTTCCTTTCCGATTTGTGCGTATCGGGTCTTGGCACTACTCATGGTTCGAATTCGGAAATCAATCGGCTGTCCGTTCTGCATCAGAACTGCTCCAATCCCATTTTGGCTGCTGTCACATTGTATCATTAACGGCAGACGTGAATCATAGTAACGTAATATAGAAGCTATGACGATTAATTGTTTGATATGTTTCCAAGCTCGCTTCTGTTCCTTTCCCCACACCCATGGCGTATCCTTGTGGGTCAGTAGCCTGATGGGCTCCATGGTTTGAGCTAAACAGGGCAGAAACCGACTCAAGTAGTTAATCATTCCATTGAAATGAGCAATACCCTTCACATCAGTTGGGTGTGTCATATTCACTATTGCACAGATTTTTGTTGGATCAGGCTTGGTTCCTTCTCTAGAAAACATGCCCATGGAAAGTAACTTCGTTGGTGCAATATTCAATTTTCTCTTGTTTGAGCTTGATGCTGACCCGTTGACATCTGGCAAGAAAGAGCTCTAGATTCTTGCCGTGTTCGGGTTTGGTACGACCATGGATCCAAACAACGTCAGCTATGTACATGACATCAGGTGGGTTCTCGATTGCTTGGATTAATCGTATCTGGAATATTTCGCTGGAGACTTTCAATCCGAACTGTAGACGAAGCCAACGGAAACGACCAAAAAGTGTCCCGAATGTCGTTAACAAACTGGACTGTTCGTCCAGTTTTACATGCCAGAAACCAAAGATAAATCCACCTTGGTGAAAAAATATGCGCCGGTTAGCTGAGGAAGAACGTCTTCCAATAAGAGAAGTCGAAAATACTCCCTTCTTAATACTGCGTTTAATGGTTTCGGGTCGATGCAAATTCTCAATTCGCCAGACTTCTTGCTGGCTATAGCGACCTGATTAACCCAATCGGTTGGCTCGTCTACTTGCTGTATTACTCCTAGATCTGTCAACCGTGTGAGTTCCTCTACAAATGTCTCTTTTACAGTAAGTGGCAAACGACGAATGGGTAGCACGACTGGTTTCGCCCATGAATCGATGCTCAATTTACAGACTCTCGGGAGGGTTCCCAAAGTATCATCAAAAACACTGGAATATTTTAGACACATGTTGGTCAATGGCGAGATTACGTTATGTACACAGTTAAATGTTACCAATTTCAGCGCTTCGATTGCTTCAAATCCGAGGAGGGGTGGGAAGTTTTCTTTGACCACACACAAAACTTGTTCGATACGTTTGTCATTATTTGGGTTGCGTAAGATTGCTGTAAACTTCCCAGCGGGCCTCACCGTTGTTCCATTCCACATTCGAAGCACGAGGTTCGTATTCGTCAGTGGTTCGTCTGGGACGCAGGACCGAGGGACGAGGTTGACACCTGCACCTGAGTCCACCTGGAAGTTTATTGTTATTCCATTCAACTCAATTTCGGCAGATCGTATACCCTTGTGGGGTTCGTCCACTCCAACCACACACACTGAGTAACTTCTAGGCTGGGTTGCTTTTGCCAAACTTGGACCACTGTTGCAGCAAACGGAGAAATGGTTGGCTTTGCCGCACTTTGTGCAGATTTTTTGCCACGCTGGACACTGTTCTTTCTTGAAACCATGGGTTCTTCCATAGAAAGTGCAGCCTGCTAGCGGGTTTCTTGGTTCTTTCGCCATCACGCGATTGATATCTTCTGTCGAGTGAATTTTGAGGGCTTATGCATTTCCGTCGGCTGCCTCTTCACTTCAACACATGTCAGTGTGTTGTTTGAGCGTCAACTGAGGATCCCTCAGCATCCTCTTTGTCAAATTTCCGTTTCTCATTCCGATAATTAACCTATGTTTGATAAGTTTGTCATGCATGCAGTCACAGAAACCGTAAGTTGTGGCCATGGACCTCAGAGCCTGAACAAATTGATCTATGGACTTTCCTGGTTCTTGGACGCGGCAATTAAATTTATATCTCTCAAAAGTGTCGTTCGTAAATCCCAAACGATAACATTCTAATTTCTTCATCACGTTTTTCCAGTCTTCTGGGTCTTCGTCTGCTTCATGCGGAAGTGTATTAATGCAGCGGACAGCCTGCTCGCCGATGGCATGACGAAACATCACCATTTGAAACCCCTTCTCGGCTGACGATAGTCGAGCTAGCGTGCGGAAATCTTGAAATTGCAACTACCACATTTTCCATCTTTCTGGAAGTCTTTCATCCTCATTCATGTTTAGTTGGGCCGGTGGTCGGAGATTCAGTCCCGCCATTGGGCTCACACCCATACTATCTGGGTTCTCCATCTCTGTCACCATGTAGAACATGTCAGGTTCAGAGGAAGATGTGTATTCACTACACCACACAACGTCTCATCTAGTCTGTTATGGACATTGTATATATAGGTCATTGTCAAACAACTTGATTGGCCAATGCAGATGTGGCGTACATGACTGGTTGCACTCCGCCACACTTTCACCTGCAGAAGTGTCGTATTCAGCTGGCGAAAATAAAGCCCTTGCCTGCGTTTGGGTTTGTGAAAAATAGCACCTTTTCCTATTCGGACGTTTGTTCAGACTTCGCACAGATTATGCTGCACTGACAACCCTACTAAGCAGAGGATCGAACGGACTCAAACCGTTGAGACTAAACCGCTGGTACGTGGGGCTACTAAATCACGACTTTCAGGCTGAATTCCGTCCAGACCGCGAGAATCAAACTGCTGGCGGACTTCCGCGATTTCCATTGGATGTAGCTGACCACAAGCAAGAAGAGGAAGAGAAGTATGTGGTTTCTACAGTCATTTCTTATAAATTGCCAGCCATCAACAAACAAGAACTTTAATCGGCAAGTGAGGGCGACAGGAACCTGAGAGAAATCTGCCAATATGTCATACAAAGCTGACCTTCTAATAACAAACTCACCAGTGAGGTTCGGGCATTTTACGTTTTGCGGCATGAACTATCGGTTATAGGTGGGTTTCTTATGCGAGGGCCTATGTTTGCAACGTCACATGAACTCATTCCTCGGATCATGGAATGTGCACACGAGGGTCACCCAGGACTAGTTCGAACGAAACGCAGGATAAAAGAACTGTTTTGGTGGCCAAGAATATCAACAATTGTGCCACTTGCCAAAAAGCCGATAAGAGTTCCAAGTCAGTTGACGCACCAGTGCAACCTATCGTCTATCCAATGAAACCTTGGTCCAAGATTGTCATTGATATCATGGGCCCATTCAGTCCCGTTCTTCAACAACAGAAAAACTGCTTGGTCGCCACATGCTTTTACAGCAAATGACCTGAAGTCCATTTTGTAGTGAAGTATCTACTACCGGTATCATGCGAAGGTTGAGACATTTGTTTACCCGCTTCGGGCTCCCAGAAGAAATCATGACGGATGGTGGACCACAGTTTACTAGCCACGAGTTTTTTCCCAGTGCACGTCACTAGGCCTGTCCGAATGGTGCCGCACAACCCAGGTGAAAATGGGATGGTAGAACGTTTGAACCGTTCATTGAAAGATGGCATACAAACAGCGCGGCTTTCGGTATGTTGTGGGAAGGTGTAGTGATTGAAGTTCTACTCTCCTAGAGAACCTCGCATCATAAAGCGACCGACAAGACACCGGGAGAGTCAATGTTTGGCCGGCTACTACGAGCGGAGTTAAATACTGCACACTCAATCCCAGAAGTTAATGATCCTGGTCAGTTGGAACGTCGTCGTGCCTACCAGTCAACTTACAGGGAACTGGCGGCAGCACTACAGCCTGGGACATTCCTCCGCCTGAAAGAGCTGCAAACATTCAAAGGTCAACCGGCACTGTCGAGACTGATTGGAGTGGCTCGAGCCTGTGGTCTGGGAACGTACCAACCTACAACCGACCACAAATTCGACGTCTGACAGCAGTACACATCACTGATATAAACAGACGCACACAAACTACCACCTCGAAACTCTGAGATCCACGACACACAGCGCAACAACTTTGATCAGCATGTCGAATGACAGACCACACAGTACGGTTTTGACCGACCTTTGAGCCAAGACGGAGGTGGCGTTGTACGAGCGTCAAGGCCACCTGTATGTCGCACGCCCGTGTTAGGACTCACGCTGCGTTCTGATTGATCGTGCCTTCAACGACCAACGGCTCATCCATCCACGCACATGAGAATGACGCTACTGCTTGTAAATGTAAGAGTATGGTTTGTACTTCTACTGACTCATGAGTTCTCTCTACCGCCTGTGAAGGTTACTGTTGATTGCACATGTATAGGAAAACAACTGTAACGTCGAACTCCGTTTGCGAAAAAGGAAATCAATCAAATGCCTGGTGAGATTCTGCCGAGACCAGATTAATCAACGTTAAATAGATAATCGTACTGAATCAAAGCAAACGTGCTACATCAAGACATGTTACTAACGTTGACAGCTATTTGCGTATGCATGTTTTACTAATCTAAGATGTCTGTTTTTCCCTCAAAGTGATGTTACACATTTTGATATTTTTTATTACATCAGTTTACGGTAAATTTATCTGCACTTCTCGTATTTGTTGTCTCAGTGGTTATTTGTGTCATGTGTTCTGGTGTGAAATAGAAGATTTGGTTTGCGTATCCTTTAATTGGATAATCTCATGTACCACATACTTCCAACGAAATTTCGTAACTGCATTAATAAAGGAGTTCGGTCTAATTTTCCCAAAGATTACAGAATTTAACTATTATCGTGAGCCAAGAACGCGAATGGTGCAAGGTAGTTTATCCAGACAAACAATACATGCGCTTCGACATGAAAACGTCGCGGTTGCAACGGTTGCCAGTGCCCAGTTCCTGTGTGAACAGAGAACCATTTCAGGCCAAACTGTACACCAGTGTTTCGTCAGTGTCCTAAGACATGTTCATATCTCACTATTGAATAGTAGTAGTAGTAGTAGTGAGAGTATTATAATGCGATCAGTCCCCACTACATTATCTCTCATAACATCATTAGGTGAGTAGTTATAAAATCTTTCCTATTTTTCAAACCTAACTGATCAAGTGTATTTCTCATTCAGCATGAATCCGGGTGTCCTCCAGTTTGCAATCCTTTTTCCCTATGAATCCGTACCTATTCCCAAAGTCTCGTTTTTGTTAAGGTATGCAGATGATTTCCTTTTTGACATCCAGAATTCGGTGATATCCGCTAACCACAGAATGGTCTTACAGGATCGACTGGATAGCTTATGACACACCGCTTAGAGAACGATAAATCAAAATGTGTTGGTATATTTTCTCCTCTTAATAGAAGAATTTATCAGCAGTTTTTCGATATTTTGACTTCAAATACATGTCAGAAACAAAAATATTTCTAGGCTCCATTCCGTTGAATGTTTAGGTGTCACACTGAATCACAAGCTAACGTGGTCTCTTCAAGTTAACAGCGGTCTTACTAAAATGAGAAGACTGCCGCGATATACTGAACTCCGCATTTTGAATGCATACCCATTTTCCTTTGATTGTATAATTTTCGAGTAATTTTGCTCAAACTTCCAAACGAAAATTTTGGAATTCTTCCTCAAACCATCAGACACTTGTCTGACTGCATGGTATCCTTTGTTATACTATAACTGAAACTGTCGAGATTCGACATTTTGAAGCGTACGAGTCGATTGAACCCAAAATTTTGCCGGACTCCAATCATTTTATCCATTCTAGTCTTTCTAAATTTATATCCACTTCCTAAACTAGGTACCGTTTCAAAATCATATATTATATATGTGCACATGTACGTATGGTTAGTTCATTATGTCTCGTGTAACACAATACTCATAGTCTTCAGAAATTTTACCGTAATACTGAACCGTTGTTGTGAGCCACAAAACGCGAGTAACGAGGATTGTTTATTCGAAAAACCAACACAAAGGATATGTGCTTCAATACCATCACAAACAAAAACACTCATTCACACAGAACCATTAATCCCGGTACGGTATGTTTGAAAATGCCAAGTTCATATACAGAAAACACCATTTTATTCCAGAGTACACCACAGTGTTCTTTCGTGTATTTTTCTCCCGTTACTCCAATACCGAAATACGTGGCTCTACCTGAATACTTACGAGTAGTATGGTATGATTGCTCATCTTCACTACATTGCTAACTTCATTCAAACGTTCCGTTTTCTGAAGACGTAGTTGTGTAAATCCTGAATATCCCCGTTCCAAGGTGCATAATGCAGTTTCTTGACTTGACCTCTGTACACGTAGTTCAAACTAGGCGCAGAATGAAAATTGAAATAACGAAAGAGGGAATGAGAATTAATCCGAAATTACAGTTGTTGTTCTGTTTACGCGTAACTGCAACGGTAACAACATGAATTACGGTGAGTCAAAATCAGTCGTCGACAGTGCGAACAATTCGGAAGTGTGGGTGTGTGCATAGTGTTTTTGACGCCAATGGTCGAATAAGCGTGAATAATCGAAAGTGGTCACATGTATTAGGCGGACGACAAGCAAAACCTCAACGAATCATGTCGAGTGCGAACAAGTATTTTTAAGAATATTTTATACACCATAAAGCAGGCCAACAGGGAACATCTTCAGACAAATACAATGAAAGAAAAATTGGGTTCGCCTAATTTTATCCACTATATACAAGTCAAGATCGTTCATTATCGGCAAGGACATTTTTCTAACCAAATCAGGAGAGGTCTTTTGAGCGGTTTGTTCGAAGTCACGATATTGCGTAAAGTAGATGTATGCTGAGATGAAGATAACAACGGCCTGCCTGCAGTACGATACTTAAAAGGCTTCCGAGAATAATAGTTCACATTGCGCATAGAAAATTCGCTTGCCATCGCTTCACGCGTGAAGTTGTGTACATTTGATTGCATGTTTATTGGCTTGTGCACTTCAATGACGCCAAACATATTTCCGGCTTGCTGGCGCGCTCGACGGCTGGATTCTTAGCATCCTTAGTAATCACTGTGTGTCAGTGTAGTTTAGCATTGCACAAAACCTGCTGTTCCTTCTGTATATAAAGCGTTAGGTCTTCCATTCATTCGTAGCTTTATTTTGCGTCTGGTCCCTATTGTCCCCGTTTATGAATTGTTGATTTGGCGCACGTATGCACTAAAACTGATCGACTCGTTCATCTTATAGGCCTTTGTAAGGCATATCTTTTTTGAATCTATATATTCACTTTCAGTCGCCATTGTTGTTATTACTTGTCCGTATAATACAAGAACAAGCCGTTAACTTGCCGGACTTTCCTGTCAGTGAGTTCTCCATCCTGATAGCGTCAAGTACAGACAGTAGACTTCAGAGGTAAGTCTCTTAGCTGGAGGCCACCTTTGTGTTGCGAAGTATCGCAGGGGAACTGACGAAGTTCCATCACTTGGTTGCAATTCTCCCGCTTCATGTCATAGACGAGGTTGATGACATTGTTAGCTGCCTGACTCGCCGAAGCCGTACGAGCATTGTAAACAAACCATTATCAAGCACACCAGCCTGTCAGCCTATCAACGCATAGCTCGGTTGATTAACACGATCGACTTCAGGAATGGAAAACCTTTGTAGCTTCTTCGCCATATGCAAAGCCTGGCCTTTTCCACACAGTTCACGGAATTGTCGATTCAGTGCCTACCTAAGGATATACAAAATATCCTTGTGGCCAGCACTCAAGTGATCCTGTCGTAGTCTGCCTACACTGCGGACTACATCTGCGAAACCTAGGAAATGGATCTCTCTAGTATCGTGACCAGCGCCAGAAACACGGGCATTCTGAGTCGACCGTGTAAACGAGTGCACGTGTCAGATCCAGACAGTTGGTGCGCAAAGTTGTCAATCGCCTGCCCGCCCTGTACCTATTGCTAGAGAGCATCTCGTATTACCTCAGGAAATTGACGTGTTTACAGCTAGTGTCTAGCTCAACTACAGTTGGTATCATTAATTGCTTCGTAGTCGTGCTCAAATTGGCTACAGTCTCTGTTACTTCCTCACACAGGATCAGGGAAGCTGGCCGCCCGCAGGTTACGGAGATCGACGCCAATGGTTCCTGTAGTCGTCTATTTTCATCGAAGACGGCGGATCGGGCGTTCACTACCACATCGATACCGATGTCGAGATCAGCTTCCTCCCACCAGTCTTGCGCAGGTGCAATCCACTTCATGTGCAGCAAATGGCACGTCGATTATTGCTCAC
>JTDE01003376.1:63031-77250 GCA_014338405.1 Paragonimus skrjabini miyazakii | reverse complement strand
CTCTAATGAGAGCGAAACTCGAGTCTAGTGCTTCTTTTCGAAAGGGGCCGACTGGAAAGTCTATGGAAATGCGACAGCTGCGAACAATCTTTATTGTCCAACACGCTAGTTCACACGCTGCGCTCGCGCTCGCGTTTATGAGTCAGCATTCCAGTCCACAACACTCCCAGGTTTCCGTACACGCGCCGTGTGCACTTCTGCCCGGTTTGTGTGTGTTTGACGCTGTCTATCGGGGGGTTTTCCGCCTACCATTCTTCGTCCATTGGTCCGATTCCGTTGAGCAATGGCTCGTCCGGTCGCTCGTGTTGTTCTCTATCTATCCACAGTGGGCTTCGACCGTATTCCACGGTGGTGTTGAGATATTCCTCCGAGTGTTGGAGTAATCGAGCCTCCGATCTCGTGGTCCATTCTATTTTGCCTGCCATGTCTCGCCCGTTGGTCCGATCCGGTCGAGTGATGACTCATCCGACTGCCCCCGTTGTCCGTCATCCGATCGTTGAGGGTTTGTGGACGTACCTGCCCCCCGTGTTGAGGTACTCCGTCGAGTGTTTGAATACTCGCACCTCCGGCCTGGCAATCCACCAGAATATGTTGTGGGGTACATTCACGTGCTTAGGGTTTGCAGCGTACTTGTCGGCATGCCCACCCTCCAGATTTAAAGCGGGGTGATTAATCAGGGGATCTTCTAATCGCGATATTTTGAGTACGTACTGACAAATATCGATGCCTTATGTATGGTCATTTAATAGGTCATCTGAGTGCTTTCAGTACTTACTGTGTGGTGTTATGTGCGTGTTCGACGCATTTGCGTCTTCCAGTATGTGTTCTGCCTGTTCACTTGTGTCTTCGTTGCCAATGCCGATCCAAATCAAAACACGTCTTTCGTGTCTGTTCTCCAATCGTATCGAATAACATCCAACTGGAGCATCACCGTTGACTGACAGCATGAATAATGACCACGCGCCCGCGTACGTCCGATTTCGGAAAAGGGTTTTGGGTCCAGTGAATTTGTGGACCCGCATTTGCTTGTTGGTGCAGTCAGCGTCACTTAGACCATACAACTTGACATGCTGTGGGTAGAGTGGGTGTGGAAGACGAGAGTTACACCATCAGTTTGGCTTTGTTTGTTTCCTGATAAGTGGTAGGGGGTTTTGTTTTTTCATATAGACTGAACATCACCCAAAACTGACCGCGGCTGTTGCATTCCCATAGACTTTCCAGTCAGTCCCTTTCGAAAAGAAGCACTAAACTCGAGTCACGCTCTTAATAGAGCTTGTCAGTAGTGCATATCCTTGCAATGACCGGGTGGTCTGTCTCCTCTCAATCCGCTTTCGAAACTACAGTACTCACTTGGGTTAATTTAAACTGATATTGGGACGCACGATAGTCATACCAATGCATCGTAAGCTCGGAAAGGTTTAACTTACAAGATGTTGTAATGGGCAGCCTGGCAAACAAGTCCGTTTTCCAAAAATACTAGGTCTTTTTGTTGCGAAGTATTAGCGAACGGCCCAAATAGCATTCGCAACCACACTCGTACTCACTGATTTGGAGTTTTGTGCTATGATGTAATGAAGTATTCAAGTCGGTGGTCGATGTGATGGATACTTGATTTAATACCTTACTTTTTTTTCTATGAAATAAGCCGTGATTTATATCCTGCAAAGTATTTGATACCTAACCTAAACGAGGATACAACAACCTCTGACAATATCCCTGCTTACGAAACCAATAGCCCATTGTGTAGTGAATACAGAAGTTTATATATAGTGAGTGGCGCATTCTTGTGACAACGAAAAACAGTTTTTTAAAGGGCTACACAGTGTGGTTTATCAACTATTTTCACAATTTATTTGACTACGCCTGGAGAATTCAGCACATTCAACTCTTCTTTACCAAAGTCCGTCGTCTCCATTAGTCACACACTGTTATCAGCTGACCAACACACAGAAGTTATTCCGCAGTGTAAAACTTAAAACTGCCAATAGGACGGGAGCAACCCAATCGCAAAACACGCCGGTAGGTTGGCAAATGAAGCATACACCAGTGAATTCGGCAATCCACAGCATGCGTCTAATGCTGGGTCGGTTAGCCATGAACTTTGAACCAAGTCATTGAGGTCTTCGACAGCAGTTGCCAATGGCTCTTTTTAAGCTGACCTAACCCAAAACATTGTCGCACCCGGGTCTTCTACTCTCCCCCAACCTATTAACTAGTTGCTGTGTTTGAGACGTTTTTATTTGAACAAATCGATTTGCGTAATTAAATTTCTCACATTGGCAAACGACAAGTTAGATGTCCTTGGCGCCACGTTGTGTAGTCATGAGTGCTGTTGAGTAAGATAGTTAAGGAAAGCTCAAAGTTTCTCATACAGTTTGACGGCAGCATCACCCACGGCTACGGATGGTTGCGTATTCCTGAACTTAGATATTATTTATCAGTTAAACATATCTTTCGGCTGATCGCATGAGGGCAGCTGCAAAACCAAACTAGAACAGTACAATGCACGTGGGCATTGCTTGTTTGTAAGTACTCGGTCACTTTGTCAGAACTTCATTTGTGAAGTTCGAAGAGAATGTCGGAGATGGAAACTCAAGCGGTTTCTATTGCGATGCGTTCGATAAGTAAACTTGCGCAACTCCCACGATGTTTTAGCTCTGATTTCTATTATATGTATCGTACAAACAGAAGTTCTGAATGACTGCCATATTCTTACAAGATTGTCTCAGAGGGTTCCCGATATGGTTTGTAAAAACAAGGTCAGTAATTCACTCCTCAGCCGAATAATGTCGCTAATCACAGTTTGTCTGTAGCGGTACGTGTATTTTCCACAAAATTCTTTCCGACTAACACAACCTCGTTACCAGAGTCTTTAGTGGTCAGAAACCGGTTACTGAATAACCTAATTAAATGCCGGCGTGCATCACTAAGCTATCAATGACAACAAACTGAATAGATGCAACCAAAGAGGTATGGAATTCGAGCACGTTACGATAATCAAAGAATTGGACTCACAGATATTCGGGATGACCACCACAGCATTCCAACTTACCAGTATCCGAGAAGCTCGTGTTTTGCGGAGTTACCTTAGGCTGCTGAATCATGATAGGCTCTGCGATGATGTGTGTAGTAAGACGGGGGTGTAGGTGAAAGATACACATAGTATCGTCGAACGATTGCGCAAGCCGAAGAATGTGCACAAATGTGAAATGAGGCAAGGTCACTCTAGTTAATCTGAACGACTTCTGAAATGTTATTCAAAAGCGTTACTGTACAAAAGTAAGGCGTAGGCACATATATATACAGTGGTGACGTATGGTCTATTAACAGAAAGGAAAAACGGTACATACCGTATTATGTTGACATAACTCAACTGCTTAACAGTTACTAGTGCAGTGAAGTTGAGCGATCGTAACATACTCCTCGTGCCACGGCTATTCAGTAGTAGGACCGGAGCATATACTTTGACATCGTTCAAGCCGTAGGAAAAATGCAGGAAGGAACATCAGAGTGCAGTATCGCTCATAGTGGTCCTTGCTACTTAATGGAACTGAGCGTTGACGTCTGCGGCAGCCGAGACGGTCTGGGGCCGAATACCGTGTGCAAATGAGTGGTTTTGTTTCTGGTCTTGTTTAAATGCTTAACCCATGTGTTGCTTTGTCAAATAAACAACCCTTGTGCCATCCGAGTTCTTGGATCACAACACTAGTTCTCTAACGTTCTATGCTCAGTTGCGTTCAATTCAAACCAATAGAGAGCCAGGCCTCTATAATCACGAATGCAGTTCGTCAGGCTATTCGGTCTTCCAAATTATGTACCAGTTCACTTGAAACTACATTGGTGTACGTTCTACGCAGCCCAGCTGGTGAAGTTGTGCATTACCACCCGCATCTCATCAGCAACACTGAAAACACCACTACCACCTACTGCCAAATCTTACATCACTTGTGAATTCTCATGTGAGTACCTGGCCACCTACATAGGCAGAATGGAGCAGCAGTTACGTAATCGGATCAACGAACACACTCCAGTTTGGGTCCGGGAACGTAAATGAATAGAATAATGTCACATTCAAATCAGAAGGTGAAAACTCACAAAGAACTGACGTCGTCGGTCGCTTAACACATGTCGACTCATCGACCCCAATTGAACATGGAGAAAGCTTTTCAGATATGTTACGCAACAAAAAATTGAAGACTTCTCCGGTTCCCGGAGACGGTGGCGATTAACAAATGGAAGCCAACCCTCTAGGTGCAAAAAGTGTTGTTCTTCAGTAACAGTTTGCCCTGGTAAGTGATGTGCATTGATGTGTGTGCGTGTTTGTTTGGTTGGTTGCTGATTATTTTGTTTGCCTTCACAACTCTCAGTGAATTATGCTGTATGAACTCGCATTGTGCACTATGTATCCGAGAAGATGCAGCGAAATATACTCAGGCGTTACACTGTCTTTTCTGTTCACATTTTTACCGAAAAAAGTTGCTTTACTTATTTTAATTTTGCTCACTTTTCTCTACTGACGGGTTTAGAGGAACGGTCCCACTATTAGCCACCAGTATTGTTCAGTCGCCCACTATCATCGCACGTCAGTCATCTAGAAGGGTACACATTTGCAGTACAAGTTTAGCGGTTCTGTCCTGGAAGCAGACAACTACAATATACTTGCAAATCGTTCCTATCAAGCTATCTATCCTGAAAGCACGAAAGAAGTCTTTTTTTAAACTAGTTAATCGTTAACGCAACCGTGAGAAGACATGGGAGGCTTGATGGTAGATGACCTATTTAAACCCAAGCGAACGTGCGTAATCAGAATACAAAGCATGAAAACGTGCATTAGTTTACGATGCTCAGTACAAGACCGAAACGGAAGTAACACGATAAACGCATCTATGATCGGCATGGCAGTGAAACCAGTCAGAAAATAGAAAGTCACGGAACCACCATGTCAGTCTGCACTAAGACGTACAATTGTAAAATCATCATTATACAAAACCATTAGACAACTATTGTTTCCCCATGATGAATGTGATCAAAACAAGCAATTTTGGCAATGCAATATTTACGGCACTCACAAATGTCTTGGCATTTTATTCAGTTGATACACAGCCAAAACCATAAGATAAAGAGAGAGAGAGAGTTATTATAGTTCTAAAAAATACATAAACAAGCAAACCGCAGTAAACACGGACGAAGTCTTCGCTTAGCAGGGCAAACATAAGTTTGTCACAAACTGCTTCCGAACACACAGGTATAGTTTACATTTTCAGTTTGACTTGGCTACACCGGATCGCAATAGAAGTGCACGCCCCTGTCAGTTAACTACACACAACAGATTTAGCTGGATTACGTGCCAAGCTTGTGTCGCATGGTTAGTGATCAAGCTGTAGAAGTTATGGTTATTGGTATTCAGTAATCCTTTCAGCAAGCGTTTGCCTACCAACACTGCAGAAAAGGCTGAAAAAGTATTGTTCAGAGCTTTTTTTGAAAAGATGTTGCAATCACGCCATTCCAACGACATGGATAAATGAGAAACGTTCTGCTCCGGGTGTTCGGCGAACAACGACAATCGTGGGAAAACGTTTTTTATAAATGATTTCGTAAAGGCTGACGTTTGACAAACACAGCAGTTTTCTGCGCCTCAAGACGATTTAGTTCAAAAACATACGGTTTGGGCAGAAATAATGGGATGGATGGCATAGCTTAACGTCGGATTTTGTTATAACGGACATTGGAGTAAACCAAGCTGCTTAAGTGCGTCGCGCGATAAAACCAACGACCGACAAGCTGAGCCGAGGCGAACAATGGGAAAACCGAGATCTCGACACCAGTTATAGTTTTTCATTTCACTGATGCATTTTGTCTATAAAATGCCCTTTAGAAACTCAATAAAACTGAGATTTGCCTTATGTCACAAATTCTGCGTTTGCTTTTATTTCGAAGGATAGCAAGTATGCAAAACCATCTTCAATCATAGGTCGGCAGTCTAGTGGAACGATGGTTCGATGGTCTCCAGAATCATCGAATCTTTTGAGTGCTGGTATTTTCCCCAGAAATTATCACAAACGTACAGTCCACATTGATCGAGGCTTCCTAGTATACGAGGGTGTATTTTAATAACTGCGAACATTCTCTGGAAGGCCATGGCGTCATTTCTCAGACGAGTGATTTTATGTCAACAGAATAACAACAGGATACACTTTGAACATCGGTTGAAATGAAATTTACTCCATCTCTTTCGTACTCGCTATTCACACTAAGCAAATTAGGCAGTAACTGATACATACCGAGGATAAACTGTGAGACTACGAAACAGTTTTCAGATAATTTTTATACCTTATGTCTGGCCTACTGGATCGAGACATTCTAACTAAGTTGATAAACCAGTAGTTGCTGATATAAGTGGTGTTGACTAGAACAACAGACATCCAGATGCTACCTTTTGTTGCACCGTACTTCTAGAATCTTGGATGAGGTAGATATTTGCCGTTCGATCAGATGCGCTTTATACCGTTCACTTCCAATTTTACCACTTTTGTCAGTACCAGAAATATTGACCATTTTTACGGTCCCGGTGATTGGGCAAACTCTCCAGTCAACTGTCAATGTTCGATGCTCACAGCGAGTCACTTGTTTTCATGGTAGGCGATAACGGTCACCCGGCTGACTAGATTTCAGAAACCCACGCTATCCAGTGCATGTTGCGAATAAACCCGCTCGCCAGTGCGGCAGTCAGTGATGATCAAGACAGAGACTTGCAGGACCAGACGTAACATATGTTTCCTAAACCAGCCGCAGAGGTAAGATCAATGGGGTTCGGCAACCATTTCGGAAGATGTTGTTTCACCCTATGTAATAAGCATCCCATTTCTGGAAAATAGACACTGTTCTGTAGACTGACAACTATGAACTGAAAAAAGATTATTCTTTTCAGACATTCGAACAGAACAGTTATCACAGTAGGTTTTTAAATTCATTTATTTGTTACAGACTTATCAGTATTCATACTAACACCGGCTTTCCTAATGAAACTACTGGAGCGATGAATAATCTGTCTATGGGTTGCCGAACGGCGTCAAGCCCTTGAAAGATTTACTTTCAAGAATAAGTTTTCTCGAATACTTAGAGTCGGCTTGAGTTGAATGACTACGACTACGTTAGCAAATCGGAAGAGTCTTTGGTGGAAATGACGTGATAAGGTTTTCAAATAAACGAACATGATGGACAACATGATTTGTGGTGTGGAAGTGTTCAAAAGCTGGGTGCTTATGACTTTTAGCTTTCTCCGGCAACATGGATCTCTGTAATCATTTAGACGAACGTTCTCTCATTCTGGAGATAAGGTATCTTTTGGATCTGTCTGCGCAACTTTTTATGCAGTTACATACCAGCTAGTAAACAGAATGTCAGGTCGAATCGACAGACCAATCTCCTTTGTATGAAGACTGGTAGCTTCTGAGCTTCTGAGCATGACATTCAACGGCACTCCAATTTGTTAATGGGTGAGTTATTTGTTGCACTTTATGACCATTATCAAAAGACAGTGCTAGGTAGACTCATTTTCTACTTTGAACACTTCTTCGAATGTGGGGTTTTTGTCTACTGTGTCAGTTTGTGAACTTCTTACTATCACCTTTAAAGCGTAGAGCGATTGTGTTCAAGTATACTTTGTTCGAATGATTCGCCTTTGTACGGGTTCGTCTTGCTTGCGTAGACATCCAGTTTACTTTTGTTAACCTACGTCAGGTTGGTATGTATCTATTGAAATTTAAACATTGTCCAGGTCACCTTAATTCTTTGAAAGCAACTATTGTTAAATCGTTTCTGGCGATTTAGGACAATTCACTCAGTAACGCGTACTCGACATTTCCTTTAACGCTTACTTAGACGGTCGGGTTAACGGGGCTATCTTCCAAGTTAAAAAACGTTAGAAAAGGCGATCAAAACGGTTACAGTTTATGCGGTATTTTTTGGTAAAATTACAGTGAAAGTACTATCCTACCTTGAATGTGAATCAACCGGATAAACAAATTATCCAGAAAAGGTGTTCAAAATGCGGCAGCTAAAAAAACGTCCACAATCAGCTACCAATCAACGGAAAATGATCTCAACAAAACAATCGGGCGCAGATGAAAGTGAGAACGTGTCAAAAAATACCAAGAAGAAAGTTTTAACAGATAAACAATGGTAGTTATAAAAAGGAAGAAAGCAAATACTGTATGTGCTGTTATGATACAGACTTCTTCCTGATCGTTTACTGCTCATAGCTAAGACATATAAAAGCAACTTTAGGATCAGCCTTCGACAAACAACACCAAACACGCCTCAACGGATTCATTGCTCCTCATCATATTGTTAGGGCGCCCCACCATGTGACCGGCCCAAGGGCGCCACCGTCGTGACAAGGAAGGAAAAAAATCACTCGACTCAGTCCGAACCAGCAGAACCGTTCAAAATCGGTTGAGACTTTTTTTATACCACTATACACATGTGTGGTCCTAACAGTTTCTCATGATGGGGGGATGTGTGTGCATGACGTGCCCTATAAATGCCTTGTACTTGTCGCCCTGCCCCGCACCCGTTTTGTAGCAGAACAATGCTTCTTATTTTGAACGCGTCTTTTGGTTTGCCCTGGGAGTGATTACGGGAACAGTCGCGGTACTATTCGGGACCGAGATTTTCGTGTGAATTATTACCGGGACGAGAATCCGATTTTATCGGGCGTACCACTATACCGAGATCGAACCAGTGTACCGTTTAGGAGGGTTTACAACACATATCAAACAAACGAAGACAAACTTACCAGACAAACTTCAACAGATGTAACTACTATTTTGTTCACAACATCCTCTCGGTTACTTATGATTAGCCTTCAGGTTAGGATAAATATTCACGTGTTGTACTGGGTTATCTATCAGTCATTTAGATTGATTGAATACCTATGTGTTGTTTACACAATACTTGCAACATGACGAGCTTACTAACTCCCTTACTAACTCTTGTTCATTTGTTTCTATAAAAAGGTCTTTTAAGATTGAGGCTGAATGGACTTTCAATGGCTACACTTTTTGTTTCACGACTGGACAAATGGAAATAGTGATAAAATGTCGGCATTCTTCGTGCAGAGCAACAAAGTGTCCCTCAGAATATCGGCCGTAGGGAGCAGCGTAAGACAGTTCGTTACAAAGTGCTCATGCATACAGTCAATCGTGTCCTGTAGCGGACCATCCGTAACCAGTGACCAAACGTCTACAAGACACATCAGTTCATTAGCAAAATTGATTTTGTCAAAGTTATTGATCACTTCCTAAGAATCTTTATCGTAATGTGGCGAGGGAAAAATTTCCATTATGCAACGCGCCAAATTGTTACTCGGATAGTTTGTTATCACAAAAATCAGCGCAAACGACATTTCCTTCCTGTGAAACATCAGTGAGTCGTATGTTTGGAGTGCTGGCAATCCACACAGTTTTAAAAGAACATACATAATTCCACCAATATTCCGCAAGTATAACAGAATCTGCAGATATTGTCGTATGCGGTCTTTCAATTCAACGACACTGTCTACATTGCCTCTTCGTCAAATTTTCTTGTAGTCATCCAATACTGACAACACACTCTACACATGCGCAATATTGTCTAAAATGACGACCCCGAAGTCTTTATCTGGGCTGAGTTTTATTACATTTTGTTCCCTTAAGTTCTTTCGATGATTACGGATATCGGATTCCAGTTGTTGATCAGTCGTGATAAGCCCATAACACTATTATACTTCACCACCAACGGCACGCCAGTACGTCTGTTGCCTGTTAATTATTGGGTCCAGTGATGTTCCTGATTAGTCAGTTGCTCCGTAGCCTGATTGTACTCGTGTGTTGATATTGTGCAGTCTATCCTCACACTGAACGCCAGTTCTCGCACACTTTCACCCACTGATTCTACTGTACATCGTGTTGAGGTATACACAGCTAATGCTTGACTGTACCTGACTTACATCGTATGGATGCAACAAATCGGAGGTCACGCAAGTGGTCGGGAACACTTTCAGGCTGGGCCCCAACAACAACACAATATTATTTTATATTTAATATCCGATTAATGTTTCTAGTTACAGTTAATCCATCTGTACCGAAGAACGTTTCAACACGTACTTGCTGAAATTCACTAGGATCAGTTCTCCAGCAGATCTCGTACGTGAATTCAGCAAACGATTACCGTAAGCCCTACTTATACATTCGATGATTGTCATTCAAAATAGTGCAAACACGATACAAGAGCACAACGGCAAGTTTTCTGCAGTGGACAATAAATAGCAGCGTATTTAAGGCAAATCATTCAGGGGCATTTGTACAGTTTTTATGTAAGCGGTGAAAGTTTATCTAGGGTTGTTACTGTCTGTCTTCGGTTGGTCACTTGGTAACAGCCAGGCGGGATTGATGGCGATATTGACCTTGCTGCGTGCAGTAAATGTGAAACTGCATTCTTACAGGTACACGAACGGTCTAGTATAACGAGCTGGTTAAAGGACATAGTGACTTACGTGTCTCAACAAGAAATCATCCTTCTAGAAATCTAGAACAGTTGAGCTCCTTTCTAGTGTACCAACAAGGCGGTTTGTGTACAAAGAATGATAGGTATACACATAATTATCTGGAAGTAAGTATTTCACGAAATTGGAAACATAGCAATAGATTAAAGCAAACGAAGGTTCACGACCTTTCGGGTCCGCTGAACCCGCCTTCCATTCGGAATTAACTCCTCGCCGGCTTTTATTTTACAAACCCTTGGTTAGCGCTATACCAAATATGTGTATCTACCTTGACAACACCGAATCACGAATGCAACACAAACTAGTATTTTCATACTTTGGACTCGCATTTGAACAAACTGTCCGATACAAGTTAATTTTTGTAGAAAAGGGAAATGCGAGTTCCTCGTATCAAGTGTGAAATACTTCGGACTTAATCTGTCAAAGTCAGGTTTACAACCGCTAGAAGCGCAAATACGAGCTCTATTCGAAACGCTAACAAATTTAAACGACACTGAGCTTCGGTCATTTTTAGGAGTGGTAGCCCAATTTTCGCGATAAACACCATTTACTGTGAAGCGGCTTCGTGCCGTTTATCAGGCTGTACGTAAGCGCGGATGGTGGTGGTGGACCCCGACCCATAAAACTGCTTTCAACACAGTCACATATATTCTTATTTCACCACGTAGTTCAGTGCGGGAAAACCGATCGTACTGTTTTGCGATGTTTCCTCATGTGGTTCGGTTTCCGTGTTAGGCCTCCAGATGGCTCCGAACGGCTCATCTCGTACTACCCGAGAATACTGAAAACATCAGAAAAGAGTTGCTCACAACTTGGCCTTAAGGCCTTGGGGTAAATCTGTTTCACCCCTACCCTCTCATAAACGCTTCAAAAGCTCTCACAAACCCCTTATTGCTGGAAGAAGAAAAAGTCTATGCAACACAGGGCTCAGCCATGGACGATCCATTGATCTCATCCTATCTAACGACAACGGCCAGAATCAGTACACTCCTTCATGCTCCAGTAACAACGTTGATGCATCAATCTGACTATCATTAACGGATATATCTTCCACTAAATTTAAATGCATCTTATTCAACGGTCCAACCTATTACGTTAACAGATAGATGACGACTAACAGACAAACACATCGTGTTAACCTTAGTCAAGCGGTAGGTACATATAAGATGGCCAAGAAAGACACTTTGTGCGTTTATACTTTTCCTACCCAGAACTACCAAATAATGACATTAGAACATGTGGTCGCTTTTAAGAGCACGTGTGGAGGTTTCGGAGTCAGTAAAATCATCTATTCAATATGAACATCATGATACTCGTCGTAGTGTCTTGAAAATGAGATATTTATCCCGTCTTTCTTAGTGGTCGTCAGGACTGGACAAGGAGATTGTGCCACTAGTTAGGTCGTGTTTAGTACCAAGATAATCAAAAATCTGTCCCCAAGTTGGACAAAGACTTCATAGAAACGAATTCATTTTGGTTTTCTACTCCTGGATAATGGTCGAACGATTATATCAATCGTAAATGCGCGTTCTCTCGGGACAGTCCAACAGAATAATAGCATGTGTGATTCCCCTTATCAAAAAACCCACTTTAGGGAGATCAACGAACTAGTGCGTTGTCTCTGTGTATTGTTATAGACCCTGGAAAATAGCCAACAACGGTTATTCACTACTTAGCCGTTACAAATAAACATAAAAGAGAACTACAGCACTTATCCTACAAAAGTTCTCGCTTACAGACACATTTTTGGTCACAGCTATTAAAATATCATACTTAATTACTCAACAAAGATAGATTTTTGCTCGAACGTAGGAGTCCACCCATAAAAGAAACATAACTCGTTACTGTCACAAGTACATGCGGAAAATTTATGCGGGTTCGTCTGGAAGATGGATGCTTGATGCGAAGCTTATTGAATATTATACACCCAAAGGTATCTAATCTAGTAGGGGAATAATATCTGATAGATTCACACACTGAGCCGCATGATGCATCCATTACGCAGCCAGCGCCTCTCGTAAAATAAACCCTGTGCTGGCCCAGGCATCAACGTCTTCCTGTAGACCTTTATCAGGCCGGGCAGCCTCAAGTGTGCAGGTGATCATTTGTTCCACACGCATTTAATGTATTTCTGTTCATCTGTGGATATTTGTTTGAATCGGCCAACATATTGATCGTATAGATCGCCATAAGTAATCGTTGTTGTTGTGACATTGCGTAGTGTTTTACGCCGGACTGACTGCGCTGAAACACTGTGTTCCCTTTAATAACTTCATAAGTGCAGTAAGAAGACATATGTTGCGATATGTTAACATTTCGTTTACTCTCATCAGTCGCAAACGTAAAATATGCGAGTTATATATGACAGACAAATAGAGATAGACAGGGTACGGACACGCATACAGTCACATCACGTATTATGTCCTCACCACCACGGCAACCCTATGGGTTGTTTCAACCACTTTTGTGCACAAAGCACCGGCTGGTGAGCTCTAATCGGCATGGCTTCGCTAAAGGCCAGTAGCTTCGAGTTCTTTTGATGTAACAATATTTTGAACGATCTAAGTGGGTCAATCTGGTGACCTGTTACCATGAGGTGTCTGGCTATCGATGATGCGGGGCTTCGAGTAACTGATTCACCGGTTCCAGATTGTTTTGTCATGAGTTGTTTCAACCAGTTCGGGACGTGTTCCGCCACTCGTTGAGATAGCTGTCGGTCTGTTCTGCCTATGTAAATGTCACCGCAACTGCAAGTGAACTGATAAACAAAGTGAGAGACAGATTGATGAGAGTAAACGAAATGTTAACATATCGCAACATATGTCTTCTTACTGCACTTATGACTGCGCTGAATCTACTGCATGTTGCTATTGTAACAAAAAGTTCGAACGTAGTGCGAACATTCTAGTTTGGCAGTAACCACACACACACCGCGTTAGTTATTTACTCTACACAAAGACGCTTTTCATTGTACACGTTAATTTTGTCTGCACTTGGAGGAGTGAGCTTAATCCTTGCAAGATGGCGGGTAAACGGACGACTACTTTCATATTTATTGTGTTGTAATCGATCTACAGATGACAAAGCGTGAGCCAACTTATTTGCCACGTTTTGGATTTTTATGATATCACTGGTTTGACTTGTTTTGTTCCACAGGAATGAGGAGGAACGATCACACTACTAAACGTGTGTAGACGGGCGAAGGCAAGAAGCTGGATGCTGAAATAACTGCCGCAAAATTCAGGAAGGAACACTGCAGTACACTGCAGCAAGAAATAATGTTCTGCGTACAAAAACTTGACATTGGCAACTGCGACATCTCAGGATTATTGCTATTTGCAGATGACTTTGTTATCGAAGTGTCGTTGTAGCGTATACGTCCTATGTCGACTGCTATGTGGTGCAAATGAGATATTTTCGTTCACGTTGTACTACAACTCCTATCACTTATTTTTGCTTGTTCCTTGTGCCTGATAATATATTTTTGAATAGAAACTGTTGTAAACCCTCCTGAACGGTACACTGGTTCGATCTCGGTATAGTGGTACGCTCGATAAATCGGATTCTCGTCCCGGTAATGATTCACACGAAAATCTCGGTCCCGAATAGTACCGCGACTGTTCCCGTAATCGCTCCCAAGGCAAGCCAAAAGACGCGTTCAAAATAAGAAGCTTTG
>JTDE01003376.1:45766-59421 GCA_014338405.1 Paragonimus skrjabini miyazakii | reverse complement strand
TGTCGCCCATCTATGGCAATCGTTTTGTCCTATAAATCGAGAGCTTCTGTGGCCTTAGTCTGTCTCGTCTCGTTCCGTCTCTGTCTCGCCTCGTTCGTCCAATAAACGGTGCGGCTGTATCTCTTCTGATTTTCTCGGTTTGTGCCAAGCGACTGAACGCGTAACGAAAGTGACGATCCAATACATGAAAACCTTAAGGGTGTCAGCTCTGAGTTTAAGTGTTTGTCACAACGACAAGTTTGGAGCAAGCAAGCCCGCGGACATGAATGATCTCAAAAGCGATTATACAACTTACGTCAAGCGCAAGAGAATAAGTAGCAACACGATCCAAATACAGATAAGCGTAGCGGATGAAGCAATCCGATCGATATTGCTTTCCGCTCGGAAGGGACTGAGTGGTGCTCTTTCCAGTTATGAAAATGCACTCCTAAAACACAACTTACAATGACTGATCTGTTGGCAATGCCGAATTAGTTCCAAAACCAGCGTCATGTTGTCAATATGATATGACACAAAACAGTCATTCTCGTTCGCGAAGTTGCTTAAAAAGCTTGATAGTAGTATTGCCGTTCCTCAGGTTTGCATCATTTGCAGGTCACATAACACAGCGATCACAACAGATATTGAAGCCGGCACATATACTGACCTCCCACTATTCGAAACCTTATAGTCAGGACAGACGTGGCTGTACATACCCACGTGACACGGAACGTGTGTTAATAACCACCATGAGTTATCTCATGATATATTTTAGAAAATGCTGAATTGCGGAAATTCCGAACGTTGGCTGGGTTCAAAACAGTAACTGAAAGAATGCATCCAGACACGACAAGTGGGTGGACATAGTACGTCCAGAAATGATTGACTGATTCGGCAAACAGGGCTCCGCGTAGCGCCATTACTGGGCACTTGAGGGAAACTAGACACAAACCGGAAGCACCTATGAACTTCTAACTAATGTTATGATGCAACAGTCTGAAATTTGTCGAAGCCTTTGGCAGGTCACCAGATCAAACATGTTCTTTCTGTGCAGAAACCAATGATCGCCTCCTCAGCTTTACCATAGTAACCTTTACTTTCTTTTACGAATTATTCTGTATTAACTTATGTCTCAAGCAAACATTAATCTAAGAATTCAGCCTGAACTTTGCTTTTTGAATTTTCAACATCCAATTCACTGTGAGCACCAACTTGCAGTATTTAATGATTGGTCCGTATTTTTTGAGGTTTCCACATCAATACCAACTTTGTCTGTATTGACATCATACCACTGTGTCTAGAACGTCAATGATTTGCCACTAGCAAACGTACTATCTTTGTCCTGCATTGGAATCTCTATCTAATACAAATAGTATATACATTTTTGCTGCTGTAACGGATATAAGGAGAATGCAATATCCGTACGAAACATAGTAAACTGTAATGTTCACTTTATCAAATTCATTCGGGCAACCATCGTCGCGAAGACGTTTGTTTATCTACTATATATCTTGATCCGTTCGATCGTGATGACTGACTCGCTTTATGCAGCCTGGGATTACATAAACCCAGCAACGTATATAACTTTTAATGAAGAAGAGACTGGGTACCAGTTTTCGAAATTTTCCAAACCCAGACCATGCGAGCATCAAGGTGAGTTCTGGTTTAAAGAAAACCTAGGCTGTTCCTGTTATTCAAGGTGCACGGAAATTGCTAAACGACTGAAGGCTTTTCTAGTGTTCAAAAATGGCACAACGACACAAGGAGTACACAGAAGTATCAAAATTCCCATCAGTCAACTGTGGATCTTTATTGGTTTGCACTTCCGTACAACAGAGGTCATTCAATTGAATTCTTGTGGGCATGATTGGTTGCAGTGTGAAGTTATATTGGTCCAGCATATTTTCTATTGATACTCATCGAGAATGGAACCGACTTTACAATGGGCTCAGTACTGTTTAGCGGAATTAAAAGACTGTTTGTTGCAAAGCCTCAAATTAATAAATCAAAAGTAACATTTACTCAACACCTGTTCCTGTGAGCACTTCTACGTCGTCTACATTTTAAAATGTACTTAATAAATCATGACGCACGAACTGAAGTTTAACACCAAGAACTCAGCACCCTAACAAGAATGAGGCCGGCTTTACTTTTCATATGGCCAGGGATAACTGCTTTATATCCCAATTCATTTGTTTGAGTTTTATAAGAGAAACTATTGTAAAATCCTGGATTTCGACCAAATTCCAGCTAGCGGCGAAACTAGAATGCCCAGTACCTGTAGGTGCTGTGTTGACTGAGTTATGAAACCAATCCAGAGGCTCAAAATTTTCTCATTTAGATTCAGTTACCCTTCAAATCCACTGCATCACAGGGTTTCCGCCAATTGAGTGATTGCCCATACAGAATCTCCCAATCAGTTCATCTTGGAATCAACCGACGCCATTGATGATCATTGAATCCAGAGTAAAAAGATAATCCTTTGGATCATCTAGTGGATTCCATACAATACAGTGGGTTAAGTAGGTAACTGAGCCCGAAATCTGACATTTCTGAGCTATAGGTGTAACTTGTAGTTCAACTGCTAGAAGAGTTTCCTCGCCTAAGCGTGCTGTTTCTGTCGCTGGTTCGAATCCGCCCGGATTCCGAAGTTTTTGCAGTTGAGTCTCTTACAGAAACCGAAAGTGTTTGAAGAGTGTCAAGTGATGTTTCAACCACTTAACAACATTTTGTCATCATTGTGGTCGCGGAGTCTTGACGAGACGATAACGGAAAATGCCTATGAATACAGTAAGAGCAAGAAATTTCTTGCTTTAATTTGACGGCAGTCAGATTGCGAAAATGTTTTGTTTCTATGACTGAGTCATCGAGGACCATGCTAGTTCGTTTTTACTCTGATTCGTTTTTCTTCGTATTGGCGAGCATACAGAGCAGTTAAATAAACCAGCTTAGGCATCCCAGTGTGGTACATTTTCCTGCTATAACGACGACGACGACAACAACAACAACAACAACAACAACAACAACAACAACAACAACAACAACAACAGTCATCACATTCAGATTATGAAAAGTCAAGTTTGTCAACATCTGTTTTTAGTCATTCTCATCGAAGGATTCATTTAATTGTTTTTGTGCGTGTATGTTATGATTAGATAGAACACTCAACCGGGATGTGATAACATGCTAATCGGGTGATTAGGGTCCACATAGTAGGCACGACCGAATTATAATATGTAAGCGTTCAACCACTTCCGCTTGTTAGTAATTATCAGGTTGCCCGATCGCCTCGAGAGGAGACACAGTAACTGTCCTGTTAACTCCAATCGATGACCCCTCGATTAGGACTTCTATGCAAGTTAAGATCACATAAATCATTAGCTTATTGAACGGTATTTTGATTACCGATGTTACTGTGTCTCCTCTCGAGGTGATCGAGCAACCTGATCATTACTCACAAGCGAAATGGGTTGAACGCTCACATATCCTTATTCGGTCGTGCCTACTATGGTATCAGTGGCGCAATGGTCAACACGGTTGCCTCACAAAAGCGTGGCCGGAGTTCTTGTCCTGTCTGTGACAAGGGTTTGCACTACTGATGAGCTCTAATGAGAGCGACAATCGAGTCTATTGCTTCTTTTCGAAAGGGGCCGACTGGAATGTCTATGGAAATGCGACAGGTGCGATCAATTATGGGTGTTGTTGAACCTGTGTGAAAACCAAAATATCCTACTGCTCATCAGTAGTCGAGGGATGCAAAGTAATCAACTATGTCCTTAGGTATCTAGATAATATGACTCATTATTCAATAGAACCAATGTGGTAACGCATTATTCATGACGAATAATTTTGTATGATGAAGGGGAGTTATTGATTGCCTTTAGCAATAGGTAAAATAACTGCTTGCGGTGTGTTTTTCCTCTACAGAATAGATAGTGAGATTAATACTCACATTCCTCCGGCGATCTGTTGTCTTGCTTTCTAGATGTTAAAACTGTAGGCGTTTCAGCGTCGCTATATCGTGTTTTGACTTACGTAATCGAAGTTGAACCGCGCATCGAACGCACACAACGCCCGGCCCGTTTCAAATTGGGGATATTAGGAGTATGACCTGACCGTCCAGTCTACGATTCGTCGGAAAGCCTGTCTGTACGTCAATCGGTCAGCTAAGGTCAGGCATGT
The DNA here is from genome assembly GCA_014338405.1 of Paragonimus skrjabini miyazakii. Taxonomy (NCBI): domain Eukaryota; kingdom Metazoa; phylum Platyhelminthes; class Trematoda; order Plagiorchiida; family Troglotrematidae; genus Paragonimus; species Paragonimus skrjabini miyazakii. Next base: position 55,260 of record JTDE01003376.1, on the reverse strand, counting down.
CATCAGTCATTGGCTGACCGGTTGTGTCACTTGCTCGTCATTTCTGGGTCCTGTTTGATTTGGATAAACTTTGATCACTTGATCACGCGACTGCCAAAGTTAGTCATCTGCTTTTACATATTATTCCATAGTACAATGCACTAATAAATATTGCGCAATTCCCCTCTATTCTAAGGTTTGACGTTGTCAACAGCTATGAAGAATATTTTTCACCTACAGGTTTTCTGTTATTCAGCTTTTGAGAACATCACATCAATACTCGCATTACTATAAAAGGTTTAAATTATTTCTTTGTGGGCTGAAATGTGTACATGTGACCTAACCGAAACTATCTTCATTCCTTTCTCAGTTCTCATTCGTCACTGTTGTCGTCTTCTAGCTAACACTAAATGGGTTGTACCACCTATGACTAACGCTGATTTGAAATAATTGCCCTCACCGTACACCTACTAAACCACCATCACTTCCAGCCTATCTAGCACAAAAAATGGTTGATGTTAGCATGAGCTCCGTTGACAGAGGCTGGGTGTGTACTTGCCACGGCGATATTGTTTGATCCAGTTAGAATTTTGTTTTGTTTTGTGTTTAAGCTTTATTCAGGTGACGAGTTTGGCATGCAAGTGCTGACGTATTGGGGGTGTGTTACGCGGTGTTGCCTTCCGCTGCCTCATTATTACTGCAACTGTGTCAGCAATATTATAAATAGGTATGTATCGTCTGGATTTACTCGGGAAAATTTGCTAGAAAATTTCAGGTGAGTGCTTTGTTTATTTTCTTCACTAACTCGTCAAGTTGACGCAATCGCTTCCGGTATTTGAACGATGTTGTTGCATATCTGATTTCTATATGTAACTGCCAAGGGTTTTGCCTACGGTGGAAACATCCTTTAGTTAAGTCATACTTGCTTTTCTTTACACTAAATTATCAAACTCTTGAAAGTAGAGATAGAAAACAAAGCAAAAATCTCACACAGAAGTGCACAAACTTCAGTTCTTTCAATTACAAGTTATCTCGACGAATCTCGTCAAGCTTGATGAATTCTACTTCGTTAGTCTACAACAACCTAGTGAAGCATAACCAAGCAATATTACCATACACCGAATAAGTGTGTGAGCCTTATGATCAGATGCGGATATTTATCGCAATGACGTTAAGCTTCGTAACGGCGGATTCCTAATAACCAAACAAATTGGCAAACCAATCGATAAATAATGGAGCTATGCTGTTATATCTTTCTGTTGAGTGTTGCTTATTGAAATCGCTGCCGTGTCCTCATTTTTTAGTGGTATTCATTTCAGAAAATTACGTTGATATGATTTCAATTATCATTTTGTATATGTGTCGCATGCATTGGTAACTTAGCAATCAAATATGATTCTCGATTGATTCATCTCAAATGAGGCGGGTTAACATATTGTTTTGCCGTTATTAAAAATAACCAATTCCCGCTGCAAATTTGAACAGAACAGACAAAAGTTTGACTATGAGACTCATGCCTAAGCACGTTTCGTTGCATCTCCATTGATGTTTGTTGCATGGGTCAGATGTGCAAAATTTCAAACAACAGAACAACTACAGACAGGTAGAAATGTCAAATCGGTCCGACTGCTACCATGACAGTATCAACGCCATAAACAGCTCCTTTTGTATGCACAGAACTCGGTTACAGTGTTTGAAATTGTCTTGGCATATTGATAGAAACGATTGTTTCGAGTTGGGTGCAAAACCTTGAATGGTTTCGGTAACTCAATCGTACGTTGCGTCATCATGTGATGCTTGATGGTCAATGATTCTGGCTTCAGTTGACTCAGCTCATCACTTACGGTGTCATTAGTACGAAGCCATCGTACCCGGTTACACAATGTATGTGTGCACCAATCAGCTTCTATACCCTACTGGAACAAGTGTGAAATCGAAGGCAATGACCGGTTCATATATTTCTTCGATTGGTAACGCGCTGAACTTATCTATTCATTCTCCTAGTCATATCTATATCCGTTATTATCCGTTACTATCATTCTTCAAAGTGTAACGAATATTTGGTTGTAAACATTCCATTTATCATAGAAAATCTGTTGAAAACAGATATCAAGAACGAGACAACAGCATCGACCGCCAAGCATCACATGATGACGCAACGTACGATTGAATTAGCGAAACTATTCAAGGTTCTGCACCCAACTCGAAACAATCGTTTCTAACAATATGCCAAGACAATTTCAAACACTGTAACCGAGTTCTGTGCATACAAAAGGAGCTGTTTATGGCGTTGATACTGTCATGGTAGCAGTCGGACCGATTTGACATTTCTACCTGTCTGTAGTTGTTCTGTTGTTTGAAATTTTGCACATCTGACCCATGCAACAAATCCCAGTAGAAGGTTAGCGAAAATTGCAGTTATTAATCGATAACCGGTTATAATGTATGGAATCTACACAAATTATGACCCGCTATTTTTCGACGCCCTTAGTGTTGTCCAGCATTTACAAACAACGCCGCAAAATTATTAAAAACAATATTTTAGTTCATTTGAAGTGAACATCAGCAAGGATTCACTTGTTGAAGGCTGAGTCACTTAGCGTACAGAATGCTCGAGTACGTGCCAGACGCTCACTACGGTCTGTTCTTGTTACTGAATTTTGGAACATGGCAGATACTTTATGCACCGTTCCGCCATCCTTGAACTATTTCGAATCTGAAACGCGGCAGTAAAACTGCAAAGGCATTCTGCCGTAGACACCGGATTACCTTCATATGGTGTTCAGCAAGTTCGTAATTTTTTGCTTTTTGGCATACAAGGCGTGTGTACTTTGAGAGCGATTTTACGAGCACAGAAAACTGAGAAGATTGTCCTGCCGGTCTTCTCTTGCAGGTCAATTAATTCCACAGATAGTTCACTGTAGAGAGGACCAAATAAGTGTTCTTCTGTTTTACCTATTCTCTGAAATAAACAGTCACCATTTTGTACATGCAGTGACTTGAGGCATCTTGAAAATCGAGCTGAGGTTTCTTGTTCATATTGTGCTTTTGAGAGTAGATTATAACGTTTCTACTTCCTGCTTATTTTCTCAATGAAGTGAGTTAATTATCCGAGTTGATAATTAAACCTCAACTTATTTGTTTGTCCCCAGTTGCTACAGTTAGTGATTTGAATATGTTAATTTGCAACTCATGTTTAGCATACGCTAGTCCATGATAATATCAATAGATCAATTCAAAAGAATCAATATTTCAACAGCCAGGTTGACAACAACAGCAAACGATCACATGTTGGAGCCACATGATTTATGTTCTGACGACTCTGTGACTGATTTCAACGCATTGTTGTCGGTGTAAAACGTTTCAAAGCGCCAGTTGTCTTTAGTCAGTCAAGGCAGGTCAAGAAATTATTGTGCGTGAAATGAAAGGTGGATTTTCAACTGTCAGTAGGTTCACATGTTCCGTACTAATAAAAAGGGTGTGAAATGAATTAAAAGCAGAATCACAAAACTACGATGTGCAAACAAAGTAACAATTTGGTCCATATTGTTTCACACCGGTCGCTCAATGTACTCTGTGTAACAGGGTTCACCGTTCACCAAGCGTTTGGCTAGGTGTGAGACTGCGGAAAATTCAATGATTGACTGCAAACAGCTGAATACGTAGTTGATGTTTGTTGATTACACATAGTTATTAATGGTGTGACCTAGATAAAGATTGCGATATGCCAGAAATATGAGGATGACCGTCAGCCTTCAACATTTTGACAACAAACTTCGTGAATGTTCTCAAATGAGACTCAAAACTAACGCCAGTAAACATATACTTACAGTGGCTGTGTACAAATTCGGGAAATATTCCAAATGAAACCCTTCCGAGATGAACACGGGCTTCAAAGTCAACAAGTATAACCACAGAAAGTTGTACTTTCTCAGAAGGAGTCTCTGTGCTGAGCATCTGCTTCATTATGTTCATTCAGTGAATTCCGTTCTGTTTACATGCCTTTTGTTTGAGAACGATGATGGATAGTGATTTGTACACTCATATTGACAACGGTTCACAGACAATTCCGAAATTTCGGCCGCCTCTGTTAGATCTTATCTGTTTCTGAAAATAAATTAGGTTAGAAGCACTGCACCAATTTGTCGTAGGATAATCAACAGCTCTGTACAGCTCTCACTTACACTCTAAATTGTCTGAGGATTACGGACAACGAAACTGACACACGAGTATGAGCTGAAATATGAGTGACAAGATTGAAGTTTCAGCAAATGGGTTTGATTTGTCCAGAAACGTGAGATTGTTACTGACTGATGAGAAATGCAAGATTAACAAATTTGTACGGAAAGTGTTTACACAACGTTGTTCTCCATTGTTGTTAATTTATGCGTTACTGGGAGGTGACATGCGACAAGGACAATACAATTTACGATGATGTTTACGGCTCTCCTATAGTCGCATGCGCTGTTGTGGAAACAATAGGATCTTCGAAGGCCTCATTATCTGAGAGTGTATGTGAGTTGACGAAACTATTGCACAGAGTTATGGCCTCAGTTCTAAGAAGGAAATTTAGCCAGTTTTGGAAGGTATTTGAAATGGTCTTTGCTCTATGGTGAGCTGGCTTCCAGCAACGTTAAAGAAGGACAGTTGGCTTGATGATACTCTTTCTTCACGTCAGTATGTGAGCCTAAAGGGGGGTGATGTTACAGATTACACTCAAGAAGTATGGCGCCTTTGATTAAGGGCTCGTAGCTGGAGTACCATGTAGTCTGTTTTAGCAGGGCGAGTCAGCGTGCCGGTAATCGTCAGGAGATAGACTCACTTGAAGTTTAACTCGGATTGTACGTAAACATTCATCCATACGAGCTGGCGTTCGTAACCGCTTGAAATATCTGTTACGCAGTAGCGCTTTTTACAAGATTGCTTCCCAAAGAACAGGTTGCAATAGTTTCGATCACAGGGCAACAATTACGACCTTCCACTGGATTTCCTTTAACAACTATACTTCTCTGGAGTACCGTGAGTTAGACGCGGTCATCCGAGTTGTCCTGATAACTTGTCCATGAAACAGCATCAACTAGTTATGGTGCTTTTTCTTCACGCTGGCCACCACGACATTAAGGGATTCTTTCTTGAATTGCTATTGGGCCAAAAAAAAATTATCCTATGAGCTAGGAAACAGATCGTATCTGAAAAATGCGGTATTCATTGGGATAGAAATATCCAGTAACCGTCATCGCAAATTTTACATCTTGCGGGTTCCTGATTCCACGAAAGGCGAACAGTTTGTTCTCGGGATTCACCACTGTCTTAAAAATCTGGTAACAGAACAGATTGTCTTAGATGTGAAGAACTATTTGTTGTGACTCAATGCCAAGTCGAGTGTTCCCGCTACGGCCAAGAACTCCGTCAGATCTTCATCGTAATCCTGGAAATTTTACCACAGCCTGTAATGTTTTCAACATAGGCAAAATTTTCACTCACGTTTTGCTTTCTTATAACCTCATCGATCTATTGTTGAAAACTTGCATATTCATTGATGGTTCTGAATCGTATTCGTCGAAATTACTAAGCGCTGTTAAGCCGTATAATTTGATAAACCCTACTAAACCGCAGAAATTTTTTTATTAATAAGTAGTTTGGCAGATTCATGGTTTTGGATGAGACCCAATTATAAAACGCCAGGGTTTCGGTTGGATTCGAACCAGCGACAGAAACAAAATACATACATGCGGCAAGCGCTCTACTAGCTGAGCTACGAAGCCACGCCAAGAGCTCGGAAATTTCTTATTCGGACTCAGTTACTCACCCACGTATTAGTAGCACAATTTTTGTGTTCCACAGTGGCGTTGATGCATTAAATCGTGAACTGTTCGAGTAATCCTGTCAGGCCAGTCGATCCCCTGGATCATTTGTCGGATTCCATATAAGACAGGGTGACACATGGGTAACCGTGACCAAATGTGAAATTTCCTAGCTCCTGGCATGGCTTCGTAGCTCAGCTGGTAGAACATTTGCCGCGTTTGGGTATAGTGTTTCTATCGCTGGTTCATACAAATTTTGTCAGTTTCCGATGACACAGAACTGGTGATATGCACTTATGAGATCAGAAACATTGGAAATTGAATAATCGGGTATATTATTCACCATGTTTTTGGTCGTGATAGACAAAAGGTATTTAAGTAATTAGGGTGGCTGATCTTTAATCTTCGTCAGGGATAACCAGTACTTGAGCTCGGCAGGGAAACTCAGGTTGTTCGGTATTGTTATCGAAGGGGTTGGTCACTGTATATCGCGTTCGTCTCCTGGACTGAAGCCCTCACGACTCATAGAGTCGATGGCTTGAGATTTTAGGCGAGATGGCGGCTAATCGAGCTCAGGGTCGTGAATGTTTTCGTTGTTTCCCCGAATTGTCCGTGAATTGAGTGCATTTAATGACGCGGGACAGTGGAAGCTATAGGGAAGCTGTTTTGCTGATGACGCCTTACTTTCGTTTGCAGCTCGGTTCTTTGTTTGCAAGGTGTAGGCACCTCGATGCTGAATGTTCGAATGTGAACGCGAGTATCTATTTCTAGTAGTTAGGTCCTTCCCTGACCCTTTCTTTTTTCTTCTCTCTTCCTGGACAAGTTTTGTCTTTTTTCTTCATAGTTGTGCGGTTGTTAAGCATCAGTATGAACCACAGATTTATTGCTGCCTATGATGACGACAAGGATGATGGTGATAATCACCGACCAACGAGAGAAAAATGCACGATTGTTCACAAATGACTCCTGGTAAAAACTACCAGTGCGTACAATAGAACAGTATTATAATGAACTATGGTAAAATGACCCGGTCGCTGTACCGACTTATATGTCTGGTCTCGAAAAGTATTTTCAATTTTGATGTCTGCAATTATCCTAAAAAAGAAAACGCTATTACAACGGTTGTTCCAGCAGAGTGAACGAATTACCACCTCCAACCAAATCCTCGTTCGTGGTGACGAGGTTTGGATGATGAGCCACTGTTTAGTGTGTCTGTTATCATCAACAGACACATCAAAAGACAAAGGTACATGATGTATAGCCCCGATTTTGAATCATATTTCGTTGAGGTTAATATAAGCATTGGTCATTTACTTCATACACCTGCACGGAGTATGAAAACGTCTGAGCATCAAGCCTGCAAGTGACCACTGTTGAATTTTTTCCATCACTGTTTCAAAATTGTGTCTAAGATACTACAATTATCAGTCGGCACAAGAGGAAAACCTGGATGATCCCATGCTTGTGAGAAGACGAGTTTTGAATGTGACAGGCAGAATCAGAAGCGTCAATAGAAAATGCTATCAATGTTTCAGCCACAAAATGTCAATAAATATAACAAGGGAAGAATGTGTTTACTTAACAGCAAATACAATTAATAAAAGCAAACCACTGAAACAAGTCGTGAACGCGACTTTTGAGTGATCATACTGAAAGAAATTGTCTCAATGGGTTGAAGCGGGAATGCATACTAACCAACATGTGATCATCATCCCCGGTTGTGTTCATCTTTTCATGCAAGCGTTGAAAAATCTGGATTTTTCAATAATAACCATTTGTTTTAGGTATGCTACCCTTCAAGAAGTAGGTAGATGACACGGTATACTCAGTTCAGAGCGACAAAAGTAAATAGAATGTGCAAACTATTATCAACAGTCTGGTCAAAAGTCTCAGAAAATTCACCAGTCGTGACAGCAGTAATCTGAAAATGTTAAATTCTGTTACAAAGCCTAGTATTTTCAGTACTTTCCTAAATTAGTGATGAGGAAGAAACAATGACCTGCGATTTTGTCTGGCCTTACGGATTGTATGACTCGCACTCAGTGCAACATTTTGGACACAGATGTGTACCCCTGTTTACACTCTAAGGAAGTGCAAGGGAACTTATTTGGTCCTATGCATCGGGATAAACAAATATCGATAATATTTTGGTCACACGTACTAATATGTGCAAGCGCATAACTTGATCTCCAAATAGAATCCATATTTTGCTGGTCATCTGCCTTTAACTGTACAAAAAGGATAACAGTCAAACTGACACAATGTAGAAAAATCGGAATGAACTAAGTGTTTGGCATACTTCACAAGTTATTCGCTCCAATAGAGGCCAGTTAGTTGTTTATCCTGCAACTTTCTTTACTACGACACACTACTGTGAATCGCTATTTACCTTCATCGCATTTTCATCTTTCAGTCCGCGACTTGGCAAACGAAACGAATATGACCACAGGACATGTGATTGTCAGTATCGATCAGGGTACGAGTAGTTCTCGTGTCATCGCTTTTTCCGCTACGACTGGGGAAGTGGTCGCCTCACACCAGATTTCCGTCAGTCCAGTCTATCCGGCTTCAGGTTGGATAGAAATGGATGCAGAAGAGTTGTACACAACTACGTTGGATTGTCTAAACGAGTGTGCCAATCAATTAATCGGAAAAAGTAGAAGTATCAAGGTCAGTGGACCGCGTATCTTGAGTTCACATTGTTCGTATTCTTTTGCAAGTTGGTTTTTAAAAGAAATTCTACAAACTCTCTTATTTACATGCCACTTTGTATAAAAATTTTCAACCCTGACTTCTGTTGTACAAATATTTTTGTAATTGGCTGTTTATCGGCTTTCCGTATATGAATGTTACTTCACATTGTTCGTATTCTTTTGCAAGTTGGTTTTTAAAAGAAATTCTACAAACTCTCTTATTTACATGCCACTTTCTATAAAAATTTTCAACCCTGACTTCTGTTGTACAAATATTTTTGTAATTGGCTGTTTATCGGCTTTCCGTATATGAATGTTACCTCACTTAAAAATCCCAAACAAAGATGCTAAGATCCTCGGGAACGTCGTAAAATTGTTTGTCAACGCTACCGTCTAGGATTAAACCATGACTACTCATTTGATACAAGTCTACTTGTTATTATTTTGGTACCATTAAGTAAGTGCATTAAACCATTTTGGAATTTTTGTCCGTCAGAAAGAGTTTTTTGCACAATGTATCTCTCGAGCACATTTCGCTGCATCTCATCAGGTACATACTGCAGTCTGTGTGTTTATATAGCAAAGTTCAATGAGCATTGTGAAGCTAAACAACAACATCAACAACCACACCAACACACGCACACTCACGCACATCCATACACATCAATTACCAGGGCAATTTGGTACTGACGAACAAGTCTTTCTGTACACAGAGGGGTGGCTTCCACTTGCCAATTGCTACCGCCTCCGCGAACCGGAGAAGCCTTTGATTTTTTGTTGCGTAAAGTATTCGGAACGCATCATCATCTACGAATTCTCATGTGAGTGCCCAGCCACTTACATAGGCAGAACGGAGCGGCCGTTACGTCATCGGGTCTACGAACACATTCCAGTTTGGGTTCGCAAAACACTCATAGATACAACAATACCGGGATCAAGTCAGAATGTAACAAGTCACAGGGAACCAGCGTCACCGATCGCCCGACACCCGTTGACTTGTCGACCCCAACTGAACCTG
>JTDE01003376.1:22982-45666 GCA_014338405.1 Paragonimus skrjabini miyazakii | reverse complement strand
CAACAAAAAATCGGAGGCTTCTCCGGTTCGCGGAGGCGGTAGCAATTAGCAAGTGGAAGCCACCCCTCTGTGTACAGAAAGACTTGTTCGTCAGTACCAAATTGCCCTGGTAATTGATGTGTATGGATGTGCGTGAGTGTGCGTGTGTTGGTGTGGTTGTTGATGTTGTTGTTTAGCTTCACAATGCTCATTGAACTTTGCTATATAAACACACAGACTGCAGTATGTACCTGATGAGATGCAGCGAAATGTGCTCGAGAGATACATTGTGCAAAAAACTGTTTCTGACTTCTCTGTTCAAATTTGTTACGGGAAAAGGTTGCTTTGCTTTTTTGTCCGTCTCTAATACGTGAACTAAATTAGATCACGCTGCTTTCGTAGTCCTCCTTTCAACAGTAAACCTCATGATGACGCACGTTTGATTTATTTGTCACATCTCGACTGATTTCCGGCTGCTACTGTTTGACCGAAGCGGAGTCTTATTGATTTGTCGACCTCATTACGTCACTTCCGGACCAACACGACAAAATTCTCTGGCATTCGAACAAGCCCAAGATAACCTTATTCACATGACTGCAGTATGATGTCTGTCTGTTTTGGGACATTTTTATGAAGTACAATGATAAGTAATATCCGCTTTTTTCGCTTTTGCCTTATCTACGTTGACTCTTTCGTCAACTCAAAATAATCAGGATGTTGCTGGTATTGGTGTAACCAACCAACGTGAAACCACTATTGTATGGGATCGTGAAACGGGTAGGCCGTTGGCCCCGGCTATCGTTTGGTCAGACTCCAGAACTACAGATTTGGTGAAAAAGTTCATTGATTTGTCACCGGGTAGAAATGTAAATGCTTTTCAGGTATGTTGTGTAGTCCATTGATCATTAGCAGTTTATTTATTATCTTCCTTAGGGATGTAGATCATGAAAACATTTTCCTTTCTACACATCAATTCAATTTAATTCTATTAACTTGTGATTGCGTGTGTTTGATTGTTGCAGAAAGAATCTGTGATGCAGACATCGACTTATTTCCAATACATAGCTATCTATTCAATGCATGATAGCCTACAAAAATTTTTGATTCATAGGATGGATACAATGTTATCAAAAATAGTAGATAACCAATGGGCCTGGCGGATGTAAATGGGTAGAAAATGTCAAAGGTTACTTTTGAATTATTCTGAGGATATCTGTCTATCATGATTAGGAAAAATTGCTTTGTTTAGGAGGAAGGCGATCCTGGATAGAGAAATGAGGATCCATGATCATTTATGGTAAAGGTATTAGGGCTACAATGTCAAAATGGCTCCACAGTGACAGATTAATTGATTGCTGATCTTTTAAACACAGTTTAAAACTATACATCTGGAGCACTGTAAAGCCATACCGTTTACGGACAAGTGTATGAGAATAAGTAAGTGAATTGCTGCCTGTGTTAGCGGAGGTTTCACCAGAAAAGCATTAACTTATACGATCAGTCGAAAGTACAAAAAGAGTTTTTCGATGTACAATATTGCAGCTAACACTAATGCTGGGAAATTGGTCATGGTGCTAATTTTAGTCTCTGTCATTAAATTTTGATTGAGTAAGTATGTCATAAATAATGAAACTTTTGAAGACGACCATTAAAACCCAAGTAAAATCCAAAAGAAAAGGACATTGGAAAAATTGTGGATAATGTTGAACACTTTAATTTTTCCTTTTAAATTTTCAACAAAACAGAAATGTAGTACAGGGACCACTTGCGTGAAAAACGATGTGAATTCCACAAAAACGTATACACTTTCTAAACCAGTTCTTTATTCCCTACGGCGACTGCAAAACCCACAAAGTAATCACTTATTTCCCAGACGATTTATTTTCTTGGTCCTTGCGCTCAGTCATTGAAACAGGGGAGCACACTCCGTACACTCTGCGGGCCATGTTATTATCTTCAAGTTTATACATAACATGTGAACTTGCAACCTGCCGACAATTAGCAGTTTGTGCTTCTGGGTTGAAAAATGATTGGCAGTTAGTTGATCGTGCTACAATTACAGGGTTTGATCAGTTCGTCCCACCTGCTTCTAGATCGTGTAGGAAAATAGGGCGTTAGCGACCTTCCCGGCTGAGTTGCGACTTAAATACAGCGTACTTCCCTCCTCTCTTTTGTTTCAATAAGTGGTCTGCATAAACATATCATTATTTGAGGATAAAACGTTGTCATAACATTGCATAGGTGTTATGTTGAACCTCGTTATCCAATTTCACACGAAGGCACACTTGACCACAGGGTTGTTCATTTGTGTCAAGTCGATTCAGTGATTTCTTTCTGAAACATGAATAACAGTAGCGATTCATTCTGTTTACCTTTCAGGTGGCCACATTTCTGAGGCCTATCACCGCAACCGTGTGATGGTGTTTACTAGTTAGCCAATAACAAACAAACAAGCTCCGTTCAGTCATCTGAGACCCATGATCCATCAAATCAGGAACGAGCATTCCGATCAGACTGTTTCACGTCTTATCATGCTGACAGTCACTATCAAGTTATTTTTAATTCCTCACTATTTGTAATGTCCGCCTTCGATCAGCTCACTCATTCGTCGGTTGTGATGCGGAATCAGAGATACACCTTGAACATCGCTCAAAACTAGTCGCCAGTTTTTGCGTTCCCGTAGACTTTTCGGCCAACATATTGGTGAGCCTTAACAAGAACAATCCTCGAATGTAGTTTCTCTTTTCGAACTAAGCTGGCTGGAAAGTCTACAGGAATGCAGAGGCTTCGATCATGCTTGAACGATGTTCAACTTATGTCAAACATAATCTCCTGCTACTGCTCTGGAAACAGAAATACTCATAAAACATCACATCTGTTTGTTTCATCAGGCCAAAACCGGTCTCCCAATACACAGCTACTTTTCCGCACTGAAACTTTGTTGGTTCTTGGAAAATGTTGCAGAGGTTGCGGATGCTTCACAAAATCGTACACTCATGGCCGGTACCGTAGATACGTGGATAATCTGGCGGTTGACCAATGGTAGGAGTCACGTGACGGACGTGACGAACGCCAGTCGAACACTGCTGTTCAATCTGCAAACGTTAGATTGGGATCCAGAATTGTGCAAGTTAGTTGTGAACATTCGCTTTCCTCTTTATTTTTCCGCTTCTAATGTACGGCTTAGCAGTTGAACGCTTCGTTGCCAGTATATAATTGAACGACCTGATCTATATAGAGCTCCTTATAATATTTCATATGATACACGTGGATGTTCGAGTGCTCAAATTTAGAGAAAGCAAAATTTGTATAGTTCTAGTTATTGTAACGGCTCAAACAAGATAGACTTACTTGCACTCCAAACTATTTGTTTTATTCTCTATGGAATTGGAAAAATGAACGTGCTATGCTTGTAACAAAACGGATAACACTATTTCATAACCTCTCTTCGTACAGAGCATTAAGTCCGCAGCAACTGTTTCAATCAAAATTTTTGCTTCACAGAGTAGTTACGGTTTGATCACTGGGAACGTTTTCTAGCCCCTTCAACCCTATTTGTCAATCGGCTCAAGAAAGACGCATTGACAAAAATAGGATCACTGATGAGTAGTCGAGAATTTGGTTAGTTTCAAGTTGATTATCACTCCCATTTGATCTCAGGGTTCGCAATCAGATAAACTTTCCAGCATGCCTCTTTCGAAAAGTAGCATCAAGCTCGAGTTTTGCACTTGTTAGAGCTCGTCAGTAGGGTATATTCTTGCCACGGCTAGGATTAGAAGTCCGGTCACGCTTTCATGAAAAAGAAGATCGTATTCTAACTGCTTTGTTCAAACTATTCAAGAGAACCAATTGTTTTAAAAATAGGATCGTCTGTAGATATCAGCACACCGATGATTGGCCTTTCTGTTTTAAATTCGGGTGTGAAACCCCCAAAGCTGTCTGGTGCAAATCTGGTGACCTTTCCGTTTGTTTTTTCGACAGGTTTTTCTGCTTTGAACTTTATCAATACAGTCATGAGAGAATTTCGGGTGATACAACAATTCAAGTTTTCGCTCTAGATAAGTCAAGCTATATTTCGAGGAGGCTTACTCTAGCAAAAAAATACGAATCGTTCTGATAACCAGAAGAAATAAACAAGCCTTGTCTGCCACACATTTGTTTTCAGCATTTGACATTTATTGTCTTTTACTTCAAGTAGTGGAGTCTTTTAATAGATGCATCTGTTGCTTATTCTCTTCCATAAATTAGGTTTTTTGGTATCGATAGAAGGATTTTGCCAAAAGTGGTTTCCTCTTCGGAAGTGGTCGGGACTGTTGCAGATCCTCAATGTACATTGGTTGGAACAAAAATTTGTGGAATTTTGGGAGATCAGCAGGCTTCATTGGTAGCTCAAACCTGGGCTATCTCACCAACTGATTCCTTTGGACCGACTGTAAAGGTCACGTATGGGACCGGGGCGTTCATGCTTTGGGATATTGGTCCAAAAGTATTCCTTTCCGACAGCGGAATACTCACAACTGTAGCCTTCAAAATGGGTGCCAACAAACCAGTTCACTATGCACTGGAGGTGATTACTTTGAACCATTGTTTGCTTATTTTTTATTGCACTTGCATAAAAATAGAATAACTTTAGACTAACTATTGTCCGAAATATTCGTAGATGCGACCCTACTTTCCGGAACATTGTTAGTCAGTTTACCTACGTATATTGTAAGCATCATGAATGAATATTAAAGGATAAAGTGATGCTTAATTGACTAGTGCAATTGCACACAAGTATTTAGTAACTACTGACGTGAATTGATCAAACACAACACAAGATGTTTAATTGCTTAGTCAATCGTTAGGTAGTGAGTTGTTTGATTTGTTTTATTTTACAGTGCATGTAATATATGAAAGAACGCGACACTCGAAACAAGTGGATTTGAATGGTCTTAAGAATAGAAGTTGAGCTCAAACCTACCACCTACGTGGTAAGGAACGAACCTCGAGTAGATTGTACTAAGCGACCACCATATATGGCAGATGAACACATATTTGTAGAAAAACATCGCTCTTATATAACTCATGTATTAGTATTCGATGACGTAGGTTACGCATGTGACGTCGCAAACGATAGTCCCATTTGGTCCAGTGCGGAGCAATATATCTTGCCAGCTGAAAAGACTGTAGCAGCGGGATTGTTGATTTAATCTTGATATCGAGTATTGAATGATGTTTGTCTTGTTTGGTGTTATGTTCTTTGCGTGGTGATCTGAATTACAGATTAAGTGGTTAGAACTTCCTCAAACAAATGTTGTACTGGCTTTTAAGGAAATACTGTCTTATACTTTTACAAATTCCCACCAGCTTTTGATATCCGAAAGACAGAAGATACCTTTAATTGTATTTATGTGGCGCTGATAAGTAGCTGCTCATAAAATGATCTCCTGCAAATTCAATTCCTTCTGGATAGATTGACTTTTGTTCAAGTAAGCTGATTGCGTTTCATTCAAAACTGCACCTCATGGCATTTATGCAGTGATGGTATATACGTTAGGGAATTTTAAGTTGCCCAGAAACATGCTGTTTTGCAGTTTTTGAATAAGTTCATCATAACGAATGCAAAGCCTTATTAAAAGCATAGGCTTGCGTATACTGGGTTAAAAGTTCAAAGGGTGAAATCCTAGGTCATCATTATCTGTAAGCAACTTGAAAGGCTATAGATAGTAATCAAGCAGCATGTAACTGAAACTCACTGACCAGACCGAATCAACGTCCTCTTTTAAGTAAAGAACCACAGCTGTGCAACTGTTCGGCTAATAATATTTTCCACTTGTCTCATTTCTAACTTTGGCTGCAGGGTTCCGTGTCGTTTGCCGGAGCGACCATCAACTGGTTACGGTCGAAGATGAAGCTGTTCTCCGACTATGAGGAATTAGAAGCATTAGCCCATCAGGCTTATACGAAACATAAAGAGAATGACTCAGATCCGTGCTACATGATGCCAGCATTCAGCGGCCTGTTTTGTCCCTGGTGGCAGGAAACTGCTCGTGGTATAATTGCCGGTCTTACAGCGGACGTGGATAAAGGAGATGTGGTCTATGCAGCTTTGCGGTCCTGCGCCTATCAGACCTATGATGTATTACGTGTGGCAACACTGGCTCATGGAGGAGATTCCGGGTCTGGTGCTGCTCTGGTCAAACCTCGTGAGATTATTGTGGATGGTGGACTGGCAAACAGTTCTGTGCTAATGCAAAGCTTAGCAGATATACTAGGTAAGTCGACCTATCCAGTAGAATAATGTCCGTGTGCTAGGTTTTATGAAGGAAACCTTGCCCCTTGGTGAAACATGAGTAATCTACTTAAGAACTGACACCACAAATAGCTTTGTTTTCAACAATGGATAATCCTCTCAGGAGAGGGCTAACTGTATCGACTGTATGCACACTATCGACTGAGATTAATCGTAAACTGGCGAAAGAATAAAAATAGAAATGCGATCCGGTATAGTTTCCTTTACTCATGTCATCCTCATCACCGTTAGCAACACATCAGCCACATAGTAGGGTTATCAAAAACGAAATACTGAAGGCAAAGAGGAAGAGATACTTAAACTGTGGTTGGCAATCGATGATGCCGCATTCTGGCCTAACTGCCGTCTCCAACAAACACCTAGGGATGTATTTCGCTATCCGTCATCGTAACATACGGTGTACCCGACCAATATGCTTATCACCGAATCTGCAGACAAACTGGCAAATTAGATAAAAGGCTGTTGGGTCACTGTCGGAAATATTGGAGACGAAATTGCGAGTGAAAAACAGCATCTGCAATTCAGTAGGTATGATTTAAGGCTGATCGCAAACTTTTGCCTAGATCTGTTGCAACATAATTAATTATGAAAGTTAAAATCTGATAACTGCTTTTTGGTATCAGTATCAGTCAGAATTTTGGCACCTGTAGCTTGTAATTAATTTCAGTTAAATTTCTGAATAAACGTTTACCGGTAAAACGTTTTTCCTCGTGCTGTCACTTCAGTTTAAAGTGGAAGTTGTGACAGAATAATTTAACGGTTGCATTCCTCAGTCGCCAGGATGCACCGCTGTAGCGGCAATCATAAGAAGGCGGGTCACTACAACCCCATTGTTGAGCATGAGTCCAAAAGATAAAAGTCACCAATCCAATATCACTCTGCATTAGTGTATTCGTTTCCACGATGCTGTTGTACTGCACTATGTGACTAGGCACTTGTCAAAAAGAATCGAGGAACACCATCTAGTCTGGATTAAGGCTGATTTCCGTCAATCAATTACTAGCACAACTGTAGCACAGTTTGCCGACACCAACCGTCGTATTGACGTCAACAGAGTATTCCGGGTTGTCTACAGAAGTGCCGTCACTCAACCTCAGACATTCCACCAACGCGTTTTGATGACAACCGGTTCGATTGCAAACGGATTACATAACCCTAATCTGTGTTCTCACAATAATTTCGTTCAGTCGTTCCAAGTTCCGTCGTCGCAAATCACCCGTAACCATCGTAACCCTACTAACAAAATTTGCCCTTCATCATGTAAGATGACAAGCAATAAACGTCCGGCCCCGCATTGATCACATGTTAAATAGCTACACAGATTATGGCTATCTTCACTTTAACATTCTACACAGACGCGTAAGTTCAGACGCAAAATAACATTCATCTTGGCTTGTTAAGAAACGAATCGTGTGATAATATCATGAACATATCCAAATAGCATACATAACACAAAATTCACCGATCTTCGAACAGACATGCTTGTCCGCAGACACAACCATACGGAAATGATGACTGCCCTGGGTGCCGCTGTGGCCGCGGCATTAGCAGTCGGGATTGATCCATCAGGTCTGTTGAAACTTCGTCAGTATCCGGCGACAGAGACACAGATTCCACACACGTTCTCTTCGGAATTGATGCCTCACTCACGCCAGGTAATGATTGCGGGATGGCACGCCGCTGTGGAACGTAGTCTGAGTTGGATCGAGTCATCATCTCCTACGGAGGCTTCTGATACACTACTAGAACTCTTGGCCAAAGTGAAAGAAACAGAAAACAAAGAGGCCGAGACTTTGCAGGTAGGTAAAATATTAGGTTGGATTGCATAGAACTCTTGTTAACGATTATTGGTTTTTCGAGTATGTCAGCATAGATACACTTTCATTAAAACACTTTACACATTAACTTGAAGTTCGTTGAGTATGTTGTCTCACTGATTCAAAAGCTAGCGTTTTTATTACAGTAGTATATTGGAAAGTAGACGTTTTTAAAGCATTTACATTAACACGAAATTGCCTGAAAAATGGTTCACTTCGTCAACTGGATTTCAAATACATCAAAACAATGTTTGTACTCACGATCAAAAGATGATGATTAGTTTACTGAAAAGAAGTTAACATGTTTCACCTGCTGTTTTCCTTTTGGCATCTCAAACCCTTGTTACCCTGGCAATGGATCGAATTTGATTTGTTACGGAAAAGGTGATTTCGAGTGACTTACCATCCGGACTACCCAGTGTAGAGGTGCAAATATATATGGCGAAATTCACGTTTCATTGTTACTGGACGTCTGATTGTGTCCGGTGCTACTGTGGAGAGCCAAGAATGCATGTGGCACTCAGACTGTTTTCCCGGCGAACTAAGATATTTGATTTGGGTAGCATTTTTATCGACAAACGAAATCATCTACACGAACCAACAGACTACATGCAATTGCTTTGATGATAAAACTATGACCATGAGAACTTAGTGAGTGTTATGATTCCGTCATTAGCATTGGTTATTTTGCAATTTCAAGCCAGTCAATTAGACTTTCCATCTAATTAATATTTTTCATCAAGTAAAATAAACACAGCGACTGCTTACTGGTGAAACAATCAGCTATAGTTTCAATGACTTCAGCATATTGGACAAACTTCCATTACATGGTTATCAACCGGCATCAGCAGGACAATGCTAACTATTACTCATGGGCAGCTGAGACTGATCTTTCAGACGTAATTACTTTACCTTTCGTAATGTAACATCACTGAGTAAATGCTCACCAGATTTACTTAACAAGTGGGAATATTGTAGTCTGGATGAGGTTAAAAGTGACCACTAACTCTCCATCTAAACGGACGACTTTCAAGTATACAAACTGCTCTGTAGCTGCCTAACCTCCTGGGGTCAGTTATAACCCATAACCACTGCACTTGACTAACAGTCATTACTTTTTACAATTTCTTACCATTTTTAGTCAGCGAAACTTCTGTCACCATAGCCGCGTTCATTCTCCATCCGGGCGCATATAACCTAGTCAATCAATTGTTCTAACTTACACATGACCGACTCAACTACAGGTCGATCAGGACCAGATAGGCCAATTGAGCGCGAGATCACAATGGCTATGCGCGTCTACACAATACAGTGACACCTAACGCATTACGGTGGACATGTACGGTGTGATCACATAGTTCACACAAACAAAGCAAATATAGCTCACGTGCTCGCATTACATACGAGCCTACCAGATATTCGAAGTTTTCAGCAAAAGATTGGCCGGGACGAAGGAAGTGGTTGCCTGATAAAGCTTCAGAAGGGGGTAGCTGAGAACAGGAAAGCCAGCAGTGCTTCTTCATGGAGTGAAACAGTAGAGAAATCTGGTAGGATATTAACTCTACTGTCAGATGTTTGTTAGTGCCGGTTTAGAAAGCTCAAACTCGTTTTCTGTTTATGCATAATGTAGTGGAACATTGGCTCTCCATAATACTGTTTCCGTGTGTGATCCGATAGTTCGCCTGTTTGTGCTAGTTGCATTTCATGTTTATTTGGGTGTGACGGAAAGTTGCTTCACTTGAAAGAATCCAGGTTGTGTAACACAGTGTGCGAGTCAAAAATGTGAATAAAGTTAGCTTTTGTGTGCCATTCCATGTTACACACGAAGTAGTAAACGACCTTACAATTTTCGGTAGACCACAGGAAAAAACGCAATCAAAGGTTTTCAGTGATTTCGTCCACTGGAGAATCCTAGCAATTAAAATAGCTTTTAAATAGTTAACGTATTCAACATTTTCGTTCACCGAACATGACTCCCTTCGATATGCAAGTCATTGTGGAAGGATGTGGAATTTGTGCTTCGGAGCAACCCTCATATTGCCCACAGTAGATTTCAATAAGAATTTACCGGCGGATTCTTTGACAAATTGCTTCATTCCATTTCTGCAAACGCATCTCCTCTGAATTTGCGGATTGGTCTTCAGCGTCACACGGTCCCATTTATTTATGGCAGCAGATCTGTCGATGAATTGTTCTCATCCACACTTTACTCGTGGTTTATTAACAGTTTAGCCTTGCTTTTTTTCACTGCAACTGATAAACACAGTGCATAATTAAATGCACACTGAACACCACAATGTTGGACTGTTTACAAAATTTCTTGACTCGTTGTTAGGTTATTTTGTACTCTGGTCTTTCATCCTTGTGTAAATGTCTTTCCATGTGTTGGTTGCAATCAGCCCCGTATGACGGACCATGTGGGAGAGAATTCATTTCAGAAGTTAGCTCAAGCTAATTCGGCTAATCCACATGTGGCGAAATTTTTTTTTTCAGTTAAATACTACTACAATATAAATTTAGATCAAGTGTATGTTAAGGCATTAGTTGACAGCGCGACATACTCTTTGAAGTGTGAATTTGAAGCTGATGGGCTGCCGACATTTTAACATGAACAGTCAGGAGAAGAAGATCTCGAAATTGGTACTGTTTGATTAGTAGCCGGCCTATGAAGTAGTTTCAGTATGACGCCAACTTGAGTCACACTGGTATACACATAGATACTGTTTTGGGCTGTCAAACCTCTGTAAGATAAACCTCCCCTTAATTGCCGCCCTTTTTACAGAGAATGAACCAGATGAACGTATTCAAATCATTCTTTCTAATGACGCTACTAGAGAGGTCGTTTATACCAAAACGAACGTACTGTTGAAACGCATTTTGCTAGGCTGCCCAATAAAATAGATAAGTAGATGAATGATTCCTTCTGATGCACAATCCGAACGGACTTAATAGTTGACTTCAGATATTGTAGTAATACCCAACCATCAGTAGACTAATTACCTGTTCATCATGATGGACTGACATTCAAGACTTTGCTTATAGTTGCAACATCTACGCCACCTCATCAGTTCATTCATAATGCGCAGACGATAAATCGTTTCAGTTGATTAACCAAGTTCTAATTGAGTAACAACGGTACAATTGCCCCTCCACTTGCTCAGTCGAGAAGAACGTAAAAAATATCCACATGGTCTACTGGTGCAGACTTGCTTAAAATGCCTGATATCGATATCGACCAGAGTTAACTGATAGGTAATTATGAAGTCAGAAAGAAGCTTATCTACAACTTACGTTTCAACACTAAAAAACTTCGATTCGGAGAAGGAGAATAGCACTGTCTTCTGAAGTGTCCATGGAATGTCACCACTGGCACCAACCTTGCAGGTGCAACTATCTCTGACGTCATGTTGCAAGGAAAGGTGTTGTAGTATGCCGCTGAACATTAACCAATAATAACTTTTCATATCCAATAAGGCTTTGTCGGCGAATGTGCGGATATCGAATTGGTATCACGATACTGGGTCCAGTTTTCAGTTGGCTCATAATTTGTAAACGGCAAAATCAACAAGAAATTGAGGATAAAACGACATTAACGTTGCGTCCAGAAAGCAGCTAGCGTCAAGGATTGGTTCATTAACATAACCGACACACACTGTGCAAAAGCCAACCACCAGGGACGACATTGTAGTTGCAAACAATGTTTGTTTGGATAGATTTCCGGTTGATTATAATTATACAGGATATTTATTCCGCTTCTAGATATCCCTCCACAATTCTTCATCAATAAAATAGCATGATTTTTTCTCTATCTCATAAGAACTAGTGCAGCATTTATCAGTTTACACATTCAGACAACTTAATATTCAGCAGAGTTTCAAGTAGTCCGTTCCATCTTTGAGCTCCAACAAACTCTCTCTACAATTGTCTCCTGGTTTCCATGTAAAGTCTGGGCTCTCAAAGGTTTATTTTTATTTCCCTTCTCCGACAGTTCCTAACATTTTCTTAGGTAGCTATTATGAAGGCCTCGTAAGTGCACATAACAACTGCGATCGCTATACACGATTCTGCCCACTCAAGTATCGGTTTTCTCTATTTCAAACTTATTCCTCCCTGTACATCCAAACATTTCCTAAGGTTGACCCTGAACCTTTGGATAATGTCAGCGGCTAATCTTACGTCTGGTGGGGTGTTCTGACTTTTATGTGGGATTAACTAAGTCTCAGTAGCCGAATGTCATGATCTGCTGACATTCGTAGACCTGTGATGTGCATACCGCGCAAAGTAAGTTACTCCGCATTTACAGGATTAGATAAAAGGTGGACTGATAGCACCGGATAGATTGCTGATTTTTTACCGTTTCTTCGGGTAACTAATCATACTTTACTCATCTAGGTAGTATCTAGAAATAGCAAGCAAGTATCATAACTTTTTGGAGAGTTGTTTCTGTTTAATCTTCATATATAATCCCAGCAGAAACCAAATAGAATGCCACGATTATGAAACTAACTAGTCATGTATTTCCGAATTGGCTGGAATAGAGAAAGGTAATTGATTCTAGCTGGGAATGCTGAAGATAACCAGTGTCTAAGCAAAGCTGACAACCAAAAAAGTGGAAAACTGACGGGCGGGTAAATCTTGGAAAGTTGGCTTGTTTTCCAGAAGCGCAGAAGTGTTCGTTTCAGGGAAACCATTTTGCCAATAACGCAAACGTTACTTACAAAGCAAAACGGTCAATATCTTGTTCAGAAAATCATACAATCTGCTCCGTGCGAAGCATAGCGCACTTGAACGGAATGGCACCGAGTTTGGATAGACACCTTCAGTAACAAGCGGACGGGTAAACCTAGACGCACAATAAGCATGCGGATTAATATTGATTATCGCCGTAGTCCTCAGAAAAATTATGCTTTCTTGGATAGATGCGGACTCCTTTCGCCATATTCGTCTATAAACGATAAGACTTCCCTGGATTAACTTTCGCTGTTTTCCTATATAGCAACCGGTTTGCAATATCTTCCAGTACGTGGAAACGGAAGTGAACGATTGACAACTGACACATTTCGCTATTGTGCGACGTGCTACCATAGTGATGGATTTTTAATTCTGACCATTCTTTCAGTCAGCCCAAGGGGAAAATTGATCGTCAAAACCACTTTGTATTCACCTTGTTCGAGGAGGGCTTCATTAGCGTAAAAATGGAATAAAATCGGAAAATGGACAACGTCAATAAAAATTAGTATATGACACCAAATATATGCGAAAAACAAATCAAAATCCTGAGAGTCGGGTGGAAATAATTTTGATTGTTTTGATTCACCACTTTAAACAGTGGAAACTTGTAGGGCAAGACAGGAGGATGAACTGATGTGAGAACAGTGCTTGATCTGGAAGCTGTTTGCTGAATAAAGCTGTACAAGCTTTGGAGTCGAAAATATTCATCGCAGGATGGTGCACTGTTTGGCCCATATGTCGCCATCAAGGCAGAATGCGTCGTTCAGCATGCTATGTAGCATGGAATAGTCATTCCTCTTGACATGTCACATGGAGTTGTGTAACAAAAACTGAGTATTTGTTTTAACAACAGTTGTCGCCAAGAGCCGTGCCAAACAGTTCATAATGTGATATGCCGGCAGCATCGACACTAACGTTGTTGACAGAGTTAGAACTACTAAATATTTGGGACCTATTTTGTGTTTTGGGCGTTGAATGTCAAACGTTGTGACGGACCTTGACCAAACAACATAGTCGCTTTTACATTTGGCATCATCTCTTGAAATGTGGGTTACAACGTCGGGACATGTTGCATACTGTTTACGATGTGTTACACGGGTAATTGTCCTGACTGTGAATATGACAAGTTCACAAAGTTAATCAAAGAACGTGTACGGAGGACTACACTGGAGGTGTGGTGATGGGTTTGCTATGATGATTTGGTGGACGGACTAGCGACCTGTTGGTTTCGGACCGGATCACTCGAATCCCTACAGTATCCACGAAAGGTATCTGATATCTCTGTTAGTGGTTGATTTAAGTCCAACAATTATGCGGGCAAGTTTGAAACCATCATACTCCAGACAACATGTCATCCGGAAGCTACAAGTATCTTGTAATTATTTCAGTCATTTTAACTACAACTCAGACATTTTGTTCACGTCACATACCAGCAGTCTTACAAGACATTGCGCTTTACACCATTCACCATGTACACAGTTCTAGATACACCGAAACGCAGGCATGGCAGGCATGGATAGCCAGGACTTCGCGATATGAGGCCGTTTGTGACATGAATCATTTCGTACATACACTGTACTTTGTAAGTCTGACTAAGTGTTAGGGATAGTCTGGGCGGTCGACACTTTTCACAAGTCTCGTCTATCTACTGTTTCGTCTTGGGCATGGGATAGTTTGATCCTATGCAGTTCATTTTGACTGAACTATTGGACTACTTAGTTTCCTCAACGTTTAACTGACAGACGAAGATTTTCATAAGATCTGCATCCGACTACATAATCAAAGGAACTTATTATTTGAGATTTCATATCTCACAAATCCGATTGCTGACGACTTGAATCTGTCATAAACTTTCTCTGTTTTGATCGACTACATGTCACAATACTGTTTTCGTGCTCAACGACAAACTCTAATCCTTCTAGTATTTTCATCCCAGGAAACCGTTATGTGGAGGGTTCTCCCGATGTACAGAACGGTTTGCATTTTGAATGGTCTTGCGCTACACCCAGAATGTGAAGCACGTTTCTTCCCCTTCTTCCTGGTTGCGTATCCTTTGTGAAGATCGACCGCAGTGAATAACTTCGATTGCTATACTTTCTCAAAAACGTCCTCTACGGAGGATAGCTGGGTTAATGTATCCACTGATCTCAAACTTTTTCACTTAAATCCTACAACAGTTGGTGCGGATGTACTGCAACCTTTTGCAGTTTGTGAATTTGGACCGAAGCAAATTGATTGTCATACGCAATCATCGCAGCCCGCTTTGAAAGAAGCACTATATACAAGTTTTCCTGTTACCATGGCTCATAATTAGTATAAATCAAGGTTCCTTAAATTCGGAGAAGAATAAGCAGAATATCTGTGTGCAGTTCAGTCGATGAGCGCACAATCCGTTCCACCATGATAGGTTAAATGTACTAACCTTATGGCATGACAACGTGGTAAATTTTTACTTGATTTATTTAGAACCCAGCTGAGAAAATTTGGGCTTTGGTTGGATTTTAACCAGCGACAAGTACAGCATGTCCAAAAGCGTAGTTCGGTTGATAGAGTACATACCGCGTTTGAACATAATGTGTCTTCAGCCAGAACCAAGGTGGGTTGTACCTAGGTCTCACCCAAATTGTAAAATCCGGCCCATTATTTATACGTTTAAATTAATGGTCAGAACTGTAGCTCACACTCACGTATAAGGTCAACTTATAAAACTTCAGCCTACTGCTACGCACCGTATGGTAACTAATTTTATGTTCAGCTTTCTAATATTACTGACCCGTTATTAGCCCCTTGTACACAGTTGTTTACGAAAATGCAAATCTCTCGTTTTCGACATCTGCTACTCAAACCGAATGAACTAGCAAGAAAACGTCAAACCACATAGAATAATGAAGTAGACATACCAGACCACAGGTGATTGATTCTCAGTTGGACATCGAAATCGCGCTGTTTGAATATGTGTGGACCACCCTGTGGTACATATTCGAATCTCGGTAACTCTTCCACTTTTTAACCGGGTTTAAACCTATTTACATCAATTAAACCAGACCCCTATAGTAGCACTAACCATAACTCTAACAACACCACTCTATCGATAAACAGGTTCATACTAACCTTACTTGAAAGACTTTGAACAAAAACATGATCGCCCCTAACGGGAACGCTGGTTGCAGACGATCTTTGAGAAATGTGTAAACTTCAAATGTGGGTTATAACAAATTTTCCGGCTTGAATGTCATATTTTATGGCATCACTCAAAGACTAACAGTTGCAATCACCAGTAGACCAAATGAGAGTTCACCGACAAATAGTCGTTGTCGACCATAACAGAAAGTTGAACTCCTTATCATCCAAAAGGCGCAGTGACCTAGCTATTTCGCAAACCTTTTCAAGTGGTTAGTCGCATGTTATATCGGTAATTGCTAGACGCATTCAAAGACAGATGGCATCTTACTGAGTGATACTTTGTACTGATTCTTAACGGTGAAAGAACCCCAGAATCCACCATGTCCAATAGATCAAGGACTTCTGAAATGCTACAGAAGGGTGTGTTGCATAAGATAAAGTAAAGTAACTTAAACACATCGTTCACATTTCTTGATAAAAGTGTAAGCGATCTAGACACGCATTACTGGATAAGAGAAGCTTTCAATGTATTCAAACCTCCTACTTTTCCAAAAACTTTCTGCGCTGTGGATCTCCTGTTCCCAATAAAAACGGTTCACCATGATGACGGACTTGTGACAACGGCTCATCCATTTGGATACCTAGGTTTCTCCTCAGACAAAGTCACGTCAAACGAAGACGTAGTAAATATACCTATGACCAAGTACCAGGTGGATGGGAGGCGCTCTTGCAACTTGAGATTCTACGACAGAGGATAGGTGTACGTTGGCTATTTTTTATTGCAGTCAATACCTTCCTAGTAAAGCTGCTTTATTTCAAAGCACCGTTTTACTAGTTCGGTTAGGCGGGGCTGTTGCCAAGTAACGAACATTCGGATACACACTCTCTATTAACATATAACGAAGTGAAGGCGCCGAGGGACAGCGTTTCTCCGGAGAACGAGGCCTTAAGAGAATCCGCAATGGTAATAAAAACCGAAAAACATGAACGAGAGATTCAGACAAATTACACGGTCGGAAACTCAAATAACGTCAGCCACATGACAGCGAATTGCGTTACACCATGTTTTGATGTATGATTTTTATGAGGTAAGTTTCACTCCTCTCCTGCCTTCATCTAGAAACTAGAAAAGTTTGTTTTTCTAGCGGCAGATGTCAATGGCAACCAGTGGTTAACAGTGGCTATTGTTGTCGTTGGTGTTGTTGATGAGGACGTTGAAGAGGTCACACCACATTAAGCACTCCGAACTGAAATAGAACTTGTAACTTGTACATCGAGCGACAAATCTTCAGCTCACCTGATTATTATTTGCTTCTTCATTCAAGTCCATTCCGCTGTTCGCATCTGTTGGAACTGGAGAGAAATTCGCGAAAGAAGAATTCACTCTTTCTGCTATGAAGTTGTCAATCTTACTGGGACTCACCATTGGCTTTGGGTATCTGCTTGGACGTCTGAAGAATATATGAGTGGAGAGCACGAAATTATCCGCCTTTCTAGCATCCTTCGTGGTTGTTAGTTGGGATACCTTAGTCAGTTTCTCTCTCTATCTCTTTTTTTCATATACACGTTGACATTTCACTTATGAAACCCCGTTTTTCTCCATGAAACGCATTGAGCTGCCAATTATGGAAGTTTCAGATTTTATACACTAGGTTTTTCATTGAAACAAAGTTCTTTTAGTTCGTAAGTCGAACTGAGTTTGTACCTGTGTGCATTTGTGTGATATAAAATGATGACTGTTTTCCAATTAGTACTCTTCCATCAAAGCTTGATAAATGAACAATTGAAAGTTGTGGTATGAACGTGCAAACTCATGCTTACATTTTCTACGAAACTCGTGTCGGATGCTGGCAAATTCATGAATCTTGCAAAAATTCCAGTGGTCATGAAAAGCTGGTGTAGCAAACAATCCCGTTTCCAGTGGTTCGTCATAAGGTTGTATATCACATTTATATCACGATTTAACAAAGAAATCATTAAGGGGGCAATCCGTAAATGGGTGAGTTAATGAAGTCAGTGTATTGATTGTACCTCATAATTGTACGTACCATTTTTGCTTAAATGCTATGCATAAGACTGTTTACATTAGGATTTCGTAGGCCTACTTGCTACGTAGTTGCACTTCTTTGACATCAGCTCTGGGTTTAAACCAGGCGCATTTTCGATTACTATTGCGTACTTCAGACTACTGCGGTCAGTCAAATCAAAGTCGAACTGTAATCAAGACATCATTTGACCAGTAGGTTTTGACAGGTTCACAGGGTCTGGGTTTGACCAAAATGATTCAGAAGCTTGAACTTATAGCTTTATAAATTAATTTCGGTCTATGTACTTTACATCGACTGCAACGTTGTACGGTACAGAAGACTCTTTAGCTGGAAATCGGTACTAGGTCCATAAACTGGCAGAAAGTCAGCACGGATTAGTTCATTTTGGATTTCTGCAATGATGACAATCCAGCAAAGTTGTAATCACAAGCCTAAATCATATGTAAGTGAGCGTGTACCTTGCGTTGCGATTCGACTTCTGTTAGCTGTTTACAGTGTTTACGAGATAAGTAAGTAAAGGATATTTGTTTATCATAGAACAGCACTCACTCCGGCTTCGGTATCGGTGAAATATGGCACCGGTAAGATTGTATGATTGAAAAACTAGGCTGCGTTTTAATTAGGTCAGTGACAACCGTCATCGCTTATGAATGGCCGGTTCGTTTCACGAAAGGATGGATTTACACAGGCACGGCTGAGTGTACTTTCTAGCGCCATGACAGAAATTTTGACTGTATCGACAAAATGATGTATTTCTGACGGCTGTATAAAAGTGTTGATGACGGAATGATTGCCTACTGAAAGATGATTGTCTTTTGCAAAAACATTTCATTCGTCATCCATTACCCTCCGGTGTAAGTGCGGTCGACTGCTTAACGAACGTGCCATCTGCCTAGTGGAGTGGGTGAGATTTCAATGGTTACTAACTGTTTTACCAACAACGTCGGCGGGTTTTTCTGCTGGTTACGGTGTAATTGTAGGACGTTACTATTTCTAAGGTAGACAGAGGCAGATGTTTCAAACAGAGCTGTCAAAAACTAAAAACACACGTTTTGCGGTGTACAAGTAAGTTCTCCATATGTCGAAGCGGTTGTGATGGTGTGCGATCTCTTAATTTGATGTTAGAAAAATCAGTCTTATATGGTGAGTTTATACAGTCCCAAATTAATTAACTAACACATCTAGTAAAGTGTTCTGTAGGCGCTGAGCATGAAGTTTATGAATATGGTCGAAGACTGTCTCCGCAATCTCCGTTGGGATTTATTAGACTAAGTATGGATACATCATAGACTTGTGTTTAACATTATGCTTCCTGAATGTAGCTTTGAACTGTCCAGATCACAGTAAAGGATAAGAAATATGAAATTATTGGGAAGTCATATATTAATGGAAGTCTCAGCGAAAAGATTGTCTTCTTAAAAAAGGTGTGACGAATTTCAGGAATAATAATGTATACGAAGTAAGGTGAGTGAAACTCGGTCACTTAGGGTTCATTAGTTTGTGATGAAAAAATAAACTACAATAAGTTTCAATATAAAATAATAAGCGGATTCAAAGATCAAACTCATCCAGAATAACGGTAATCATGAAATGTCGAACGGTACCAAGAGGTAGTTACAGTGTTCTGAGTGAGGCTGACACTGCAAAACGATAGAGCTGAGATACAATCCAATAGTGGAGAGTTGTTTTATTGAAGAAGTAATTATCGACGTTGCAGGAAAAACCAACACGTGCGCATAGGAAGAATCATTAAAATGTGTATTGTATCTCAAACTTCTATTGCTGATGCTATTCACCAGATATGTACAACACAATCCGATACGATTATTGCTCGTAGTGACCTGATATTGACTCCACAACCCGACCAGTTTTGTGCCTTTTTAGCCAAGGAGCACGTTGAATATTAACCCTATCCGCCACAATTCGACGGTCAGGCGAAAAGTTTGAGGGCACATCCAAATGCACGCTTATCAGAATAAAGAAGAAGAAAACGGATTGGACTGTGATGCAACGATTAATATCAAACCGCCGCATAGTTCGTAAACCCCATACCAAGTATAGGTTGGCAGCATCTGTTGCGGTGTCTTTGATACACTCTGGCTCGGTGTATTAGATGGACTTACAAGAAACAGACTTACAGGGAAAATTTTCAATCATCCACACAGTGTTGAAGGGCTTCTGTTCATAGTCAGTTCGAGTCCACAAAGACGGACACCCCGACTGGTGGGTTAGAATAAGCATTTATCGAAGAGCTAAAGCTTTACTTGGCATCTCAGTGAGCATGCAGGATGGATTTCACTGGCCATCCGAATATATGTCCTGGAAAGCAAATATGTGATGAACATGAATGACATGAAAAATCTCCTTCTGTTATATAATTGTTTTACTATTCCAATATTCCGTACAATTTGGTGATACGTACGATTCAACAATATACGTTCTGTGGTGTTATGTCTAATTGTGTTTTGCGATTCTTATACGTTCGATCGTTATCCTATATAGTTCAATTCTAATTACAAAAATTGGCGTCGCGCTTTTGTACTATTTACAATGATTACTGAAATGACTCGATTATCCACTAATTCAAATGCTAGAGATGTGGAGGATTACTTGGAGAGGTTTGACATTTGGTGCCTCACCTGATCTTATTTGGACAAAAAAAAGAAGGTTGCTTTTTATCTACATTTCATCGACATGGAAGCTTATGCCCATTGTTAAAAACTTGGCTTTCCCGGAGTCATCAAGCAATTGTTCCTATCCCACGCTAATGAAAATACTTCTGCAACACTTCAAACCAATAAATTTGCAGCAGTTGAAAGAGTGCTAATTATGTCAAAATCTCAGTCGATTCGTGATTTCGTCTAGCAATTGCAAACACAAGCAGCCAGGTGTGAATACGGCATCCAGTTGAATGATCAGCTACGTGTTCGGTTGATTGCTGGTGTTAACTTGCCAGAGTTACAACAAAAGCTTCTCTTGCATCATGATCAAAGATTGCAACTCATTTGTGAAGTTTGTGAACCGTATGAGGATGTAGAACAGTTCAAGGCTGACACGAGATAACACATTCAAACCGCGTACTGATTTCCGTGCGCCAAGACCATCCGTGCAGTTCACCTACAAATACCACTATATGAAGTATCAAGTAATTTGACTGTGATCACCACACCATTCGGACTGTATCGATACAATTTTCTACCATTTGGTTTGAACGTTTCGCCAGCTGTATTCCAGGATATCATGAATGCAATTACTAAAGAATTACATGGCATCAAAACCTATCAAGACGACATTATCTTTCATGCCCCGATAAACCCACCCATGATTATTTCCTTCTTTCTCTGTTGAATCGATTTTCTGACTTCAACGTAGCCATTAACCCAAAGAAGTGTGATTTTTCAGTTTTTCTTTTCCACGCTTTGGTTGCAATGTTGATTGCAATGACTTCAAACCAGATTTACAACGCTTAGCACCATTATTGAATGCACCGTCACCCACTAACATTCATGAACTCCGCTCTGTTCTGGATGCACTCCAATACTACTCCCGTTTTATTCCAAATTTCGCTCAATGTGCCACTTCTTTGTTCGACATTTTATCCATCAACAGTTATTCTTGGTCCATTGATGACGACAAATCGCCCCGTACTTTGCTTCACCATCTTCAAACTACTGCTGTTTTAAAGCCGTTTTCTGCCAAATATCATCCAACTGTAATTACCGTGGCTTCTCCCACTGAAATAGGTGCGGTTCTTGAACAGTGTGATAGACCCGTTTTATGCATCTCACGTCTTCCGTCTAAAGCCGAACGTGAGTATTCTCATATCCAACGTGAAGCCCTTGGAGTATGTTGGGCTGTTAAAAGACTTTATAATACCCTTCTGGACTCTCATTCACTATTGCAGCAGACCATGAGGCCTTAACATTTCTGTATCATCCAAGCAAATCGCTGGCAAAGTCATCTGCCGCTATGGTACAACGCTGGAGCATTGCCCTCAGTTCCTACAATTATACAATCATTCATCGTAGTGCAAAAGCTATTCCACATGTTGATTACCTATCCAGATTTCCGTCACTTGACTCAAACTTTGAAAGCGCTGAATGTTTACTAGTTCAACCACTGCCAGTAAAAGAAGATGCACTTGTGTGCGATTCTCGTAAATTCTTTGGTCCTATCATCTCTGCTTCAAGACATGGCTGGACATCGCAGGAGCGGCGTAAAATCCCGCATTTTACTGTCGCCGTGAAAGTTTGTCCATTACTGCAGACGGATTACTGTGGTTTGATGATTGTGTTGTAGTTTCACCGACTCTCAGATCTGATATCCTTGCGGACTTGCATTCCAGACAGTTGGGAATTTATAAGATGAAGTCGCTTGCACGTTTATCTTGCTGGTGGCAGGAATTAGAATCAGATATTGAACATACTGTCAAGAATTGTACCAAATGTGTACACAAGATTCATGCGAAACAATCACTATGGCTTCCGTGGCCTGTTACGTTTGAAACATTTTAGAGAGTTCATGCTGATTGCTGTGGTCCTTTTCCGGGGAAATACTATGCCCTAGTGATTGCTGATACTTACTCTAGATGGCCTGAAGTATTTCTCACTTCATCACTGAGTGCAGACTTTACACAACATGCGTTGAGAAAACTATTCTGTCGCGAGAGTGTAAATGAAATGTTAACATAT
>JTDE01003375.1:91557-108253 GCA_014338405.1 Paragonimus skrjabini miyazakii | reverse complement strand
GCAAGCCAGACGTTCTGGCTTCGTGTACCAGTTACAATCGTAAACCAACTTTGAGTAACGTGGAGACATCGGGGGACAGCGTTCTTCCGAAGTGAGCGTTCCAACGATAGTCCTGTGAAAGGAGACAATAGAAACAAGCGTGAGCCAAAGGCTCAGTAAGACATGCACACGACTTACACAATCAAAAACAAAAGTGGCGCCAACAACACGGCAGCACAATAACGAGAAGGTGCTTTTTAATTATTGGTCAGTTAAAACAAACAGATTTGAGGCCATGACGCAGATTTCAACTATTTTAATTTCTGCATCAGCTACCAAGCCATTAAAACGATTAATTCCAGGAAAATAATTTTCCCGAACACGATAGCTCGAGAACTCACGTTCTACGACTAGCATCCATGGAAAATCATTTACTGCAGTCGTATATACTTGCCCACAGTGTCGCAAAATATCTGGAGTTCCCATTTCTACATGGAGTTGATTATACAACCTCACACGTAAGTCAGCTGTCATCAACAGTTTAATGGGTTATTTAATGCATAATTAACAGAAAAACGTTGTACAGCTTATATTGTGCACGTTTTTCCTTCTTTTATTGCTAAAACTTCAATTTAATCAGTCTTAATTTCAGCTACCTCGTTAACGCATTTTTCCTTCGAAAAATCGCAACTCAATAACGTCCCTGATAAACATGTTTGGCACATTTAAACAAACATTTATCCGACAGCAAAATAAGCACCTTTCATGTTTTATGATATACTACGTCAATCAACATTCAGAATATATCCAAACTCACATGTTAACGGTCTACCCAAGAGAGCATTTACTCCCTGCGGACAGGATTCAGCCACCACGACCTATGGCACCAGTTATTACTTTGCGTACCGCGCGCTTTCGTTCTCGGCCGCGCAATAACTGCCCGTTGAACTCGCAGACGCCCGTCCGAATTGTATTCCTCCAAGCAATCCGGTTCAACGCTAAGTCTTCCCAACATCTAAAATCAATTTTACAACGTGAAAGACTTACCTGCACAGCATCCTGGTATCTCAGATTCTGACCACCGAGATTTCGCTTACCCGATCTCAGTTGTCCATATAGCACCTGCTTCGGGATATGGTCATCGACCATCCGACGGACATGACCCAGCCAAAGAAGCTGATTCAACATCAACAAGGCTTCCACCCCGTCCATGTCCGCTCGCTGCAGTACCTCAGTGCTCGGAATCATGTTCGACCACAGAATACCCAAAATGCGTCTTAGACATTGCAAATGAAAGTGGCTCAGAAAGCGCACATTCCGCTGATACAATGTCCACATTTCACTGCCATACAGCAGTATAGACAGCACCATTGAGCGGTAGATGAAGAGCTTAGTGCTCGGCTTCAGGCTGTGGTTCTTCCAAACACGTCTTTCAAGACGTACTAGCCTTTGCCACACGAGCTCTGAACTCGGTGGACAGATTGCTGCTCAAGTGGCAGAAATTTGTACAGCTGCTGAAAACATCTCCGTTAGCACGGATTTGAGGTGAAGGTGCACAGACATCGCCTCCGCACGGAGAAGGCTGAAAGAAAGAAAACGTCTTACCTGTGTTGACATCCAGTCCAAACTTGGATGCCGCAGTCGCGAAAGCCGTGGCCAGTCGCTGTAGTTCGTCCTTGCTATGTGCAAACAGCGCGCTGTCATCTGCGAACAGAAGCGTGCACATCATTGAGGTCGAATATTCACTAGGCGTCCATATGTCCGGCACTCAACCTCAACACCGTCCTCCCCAGAATCCTGAAAAGCAACTGTTAGCATGGCAGTCAGATATAAGCTAAATAGGGATGGAGCCAGGACACAACCTTGCTTCACGCCAGCGACAATGTCAAAATCATCACGGGTAGATCCACACGATCGCACCTTCGCCCTCTTTCCCACATTCGGCAATCTAATCGAATTGACGAACTTACCTGAACACCCAAACTTACCGAACACCGTCTACAGCGCCTCGAGGCTCACGGAATCGAACGCCTTGGTGAAGTCGACGCAGAGAGCATACAGAGGCTGGTTGCGTTCCCGGCACTTCTCTTGAAGCTGTTGAGCAGCGAACACCAGGTCGATCGTACTCCGATTCGTCCAGAATCCACACTGCTCATCGGGAACATCGGCCTCTAAGACATGCGTATTTAGCCGGATACCTTGGAACATCGCCTTCTTCGCCCCATTGTCCGGGCCCATTGTGGAGGCAAAAACGCAGCATTCTTCTCTCGTACTAGTTCGGTGATAACCGCGTTGTTGTCATTGAACCAGTCCGGACGTTTCTGGCGTTTGACACCAATCGTCTCAGTGGCTGCCGTCGTGATTCGTTCCTTGATGAATTGCCACATACCTTCAAGGGTAATGAATATAGGGACGTCGTGCAGACGGGCGAAAACTGCACATTGAAAAGCAGTCTTCGTCTTGCAGTTTTCTAATCGTTTGATATCCAGCTTCTGCCGTTGTCCGGAAGGTCTACAATGAACAGACTTGCGTACATAGATAAATAATTTTGTCCAGACCAGTCTGTTATCGGTTCTACGTTCATTGCCGCGCATCGCTCGCGTGACACGCACTTCACAAACGTCACGCTGTCGCACAATCACGTAGTCAAGCAAGTGGAGATGGCCGCTTTGTGGATGGGTCCACGTCGTTATGTCACTCGCATCCAGCTGAGATCGTGTGTTCGTGATAGCCAGCTCGTGAGTAGCACACAGGCGGAGCAGACGATCACCGTTCTCGTTCACTTGGCCAATGCCGTAGGGTCCGAGGACTCCCAGCCAAGCAACCGAGTCGCGCTCGACTCGAGCGTTCAAGTCACCCAAGACAAACAGTCGATCAGTCACAGGCACCGACCAGATTGTGGCGGACAATTGATCATAGAACTGGTCCTTTGTATCATCAGCGTGACACATAGTTGGGCCATAAACACTAACGCATGTAGCACATTCACCTCGACCGAGTCGCAGGCGCATAGATAGCATTCAAGGGCTGATGCCGTGCGGTTCGCCTATCATCAACGCGTTGATGCGATCAGCGACTGCAAAACAGACACCATGCTCCCGAGCACCGTCTGTCGGGTAACCTATCCAGTAGAACGTGTATCCGGCGCCTGCTTCCCGTAACTTACCTTGGTCCGCAAGCCTTGTCTTGCTCAAGGCTGCTACGTCGATTCCATAGCGACGCAGTTCCACCGCGATCAGTGCAGTGCGTTGTTCTGGCTGTCTTTCGGAGTTGCTTCAATCCAGCAGCGTGCACACATTCCATGCTCCAACACAGAGCTTCCTGCGTCCCCGGGCCTGTTTCAGGTTGCTCTTGGGGTTACTGAAACTTGAGTCAGCACTATCTGCTCGGGGATTCACGTTGTGGGGACAGTATGAGGGTGAGTGATTGGCAGTGGCGTACTTTCGCTTATCCACCCTGTCATGTGCAGCAGATAGGGTGACCCGGTTTATCTTGCGCGACGGCAAATGCAGTATGGTATTTGGTTTCTGTTGGAAAGTCACGGTCTTTATGGGTTTAAGATACTGCCAGGACGCCCAGATCTAGACAGGAGAGCGATTAGGGCCCTCAACCGAAGCCTTTGGCTCAAAAGCCTGCACCGCAAAGCAGCAGGTGACACACACGCACACATGCGCGGCAGCACCAACCATCCAGAACAGGCTCGACAGTCGCAACCCAAGACATTAGGTACATTTACATAGAGATAATAACGCACAGACAAACCACACAGACAAACCCAACAGAAACAGAACATACTGACACAATACGCAACGAACACCTCACAACGGACGCGTCTGCTTTCTGTCGGGATGTTCCCCTTTGGCCAATCTGACATGGTTGAACCTGCAGCGACCGAGGTCGCAGTCAGCACAGTCCTCCGGATCAAAACAGCACACAAGCCTGATCACCACGCCAAGGTAGCAGAAAATGTCAGGAAGTGGCACATATGTCGCATATGACGCACGTATGTCACATGGTGGAGATTCTGGCAATGCCTTCGTGATTCATAGTGCATTCGGTACAGTAGATATCGTGAAAATTGATCTGGACATCTGGTTGCCGTCTAACTTATCCTCCGCGTGTCACCACCAGATGACAGCAAAAAAGTATTTGCCGCTCTTAGGACGATTGAGCGCACTTTTTGTCGCACGGACAAGAGAGCGTTTCAAGCGCTTTACGTGGTTTATGTAAGACGGCTCCTCGAGTACGCCAATTTTGGTCGTGTATACCGGCCTAAAAATACATATTAACTGTTTAGCATGTCTAGTGCGTGGTTATCAGACCGGTAACTGGCCTAAAAGATGTGGTGTACGAGTCCCAACTTGAAATTCTCTATTTGTACCCACTTGAATTTCGACGAGTCTGCGGTGATTCAATTCTAACACAATTCTTCAGAGTAGGTCTCGTTGATCAATCCTTTGCCATAGCGAGTGGTTACGGCCGGCAAGAACATGACAAGAAGCTTTTTAGTCGCCGTCCCCGGACCTTTCTCAGGTAGCAGTTTTTTCTTATAGAATTAATAAACATTGGAACAGCCTCCCTCTGGAGGTCGTTAGCAGCACTTCCAGAGATAGCTTTAAAGCATTGCTTGATTCTCACTTGTCTGAAGCATCTTTATGTCATTTCAAATCAGGTCAAGTCAGTTCAGAGGACGTGGCGGCTAGTCGCCAAGTAATCCTGTTCGTTGCGGTGGTAAACAACGGCTTTTCGCGCTTCGGTTGTAAGGATCCTGCTCCAAGCTTCGTCTGCCTGATAATTTCAAGATACAAGTGCAGAGTACCGCGTTTAATATGAGAAAATGAGAAAAATAACGACAAGCAATTTGCAAGCGACCTCTGTAATAACGTGAAGGTAACCGTACTGAGATGACCGCACATATGTACACACTCATCCTGACACAACCAATAATATGCGTTTGGTCCCCCAGCTGTACATACTACGACTATATGTAGATACGACACATTTGTGACACTTTGGTCGTATAGCACTAGGAGAGGCAAAACTGTTTTGCCTGCACACTGAAGAAAGGGTTTGCAGAATGCGTACTTGCATGGCGGAGGAGAATGGATAAATCAAGAACAGAGGCCATATTTAGGGATATCTCAGTTCACTTGGAACCCCGGATTACTCAATGGTGAGACATGAACAAACCAATACTAAGATAGCTTGACGTGAACTGCCGAGCAATGAATGGGAGTGGGTAGGATTCTTCAGCCCTCATCTCTCATTGCACCATTTGGTGTGACCAGTTCTGTAGCCTTTGAAATGAAGGCACGCGCTTGTCGTGTTGTTTTTTGTTAAAAAGATATTTTTAATGATTTTAAGACCATAATCTCTTTATTCCTGCCCAAGGTATCTTTTCGCAGCCTGTTCATTACGGTCATGCTTTTTTAAACAAACGACTATAAAAATATAGCTAAGTACCAAGGGGTGGTAGCTTGTTTTTGTCGATGCCGTCTTGGCTTACAACCTGCACCTGCCAATCGGTCATACCTAGGCGCCGTCAGGAGCTGTCGAGTTGTTTCCACCGACAATGGCTTTGGACGCACTGTTACAGAGGAAATCAGCTATTCATCGATTGATAGCCGGTGCTTTCCGGTAATGCTGTGGTTTCAGTAACAGCAGTAGGTGAGCAACCGAGTCGATTGCTTCATTGAAATCCAGCTAACATACTAACAATCTTACGCCGTTCCTAGTATTTGCTGTCATCCTCAAGAGCGGTGCTACAAACTGCTTTTAATGTCTGTCTTTCAGGTCAATAGATGCTCGTTCGACACTAAGTAAGGAAGTCAGGCTGAGTCCCGGTAATTT
The DNA here is from genome assembly GCA_014338405.1 of Paragonimus skrjabini miyazakii. NCBI lineage: Eukaryota > Metazoa > Platyhelminthes > Trematoda > Plagiorchiida > Troglotrematidae > Paragonimus > Paragonimus skrjabini miyazakii. Next base: position 102,424 of record JTDE01003375.1, on the reverse strand, counting down.
GTGTCCCTGCCTCGAACCCGTGCAGCAACCGCTGAATCGTACCTATCCCAGCGGATGTACCAAAAGGATCTGTCTTTCATTCATTACTATTCTTGATTCATATCATTGATTTGTCGGAGAGGGTTCCAGTCACTCTCTTCTCTATACGGATGGCTTGAAAATTTGAGATTCTCATGATCCCCACACATTGCAAGCCGACCTCGAAGCTCTTAAGAAATGGTCAGTGGAATGGTGCCTTTCCATCAACGAACATGAGTGCGCACGCATGTCGCCTGTTGGCCTATCTGACGCACCCTGTCCAAACGGAATAGCGTTTCGCTAAGTCTCAAAAACACTTGGGCATATGACAGTTGTCAAATGTGTTCTTCTCACTTTATCACGAAAAGCAGCCGTGAAGGATTTCGCCGTGTTGGGCATGATTAAACGGACGTTAACTCGAACTGCCAAGTAAGCTTTCCAAACTCTTTATGGGGTTGGCCTGAATACGCTATGTCAGTTGCTTATTCTGGTATCAAGGAAGACACAGATGTGCTGGATCGTGCACAGCGAGATGACACAGAACCGTAGCAGGTTTTAAAAACGTTTCCTACGAGTGTCAGCTCAAAATCCTTGTCCTTCACCTCTGCGATGCTGGAGACTTCAACAAGGCCTCAACATTAATATTTTTCCTTTTTCTGCAGGGCTAACAGAGAAACTCTTTAATTTCGCAGGTCCAAATGGGTTGAGAGGTCACAATAAGCTTCCTTTTACAGGAGACCTCAAAAACGTGTTAGAAATTTTTCCCGTTGGCCTGCCATCACGACAGCCTTTCATCAACCGTCGCTGATACTTATTTCTTGATGCAATGTGAGGCCTCGTCGGCCGTTTATCTTCTTGGTACAAGCTGCAGGTGGAAGATAAGGTCTGATTCTGTAGAGTTTTTCTTATTTTTGTCAAATAACGATGCACCACCTATGGACAACAGTGCTTTCGTACCACTTTTTCATGTGGTTCAAACTGATTAGAGTAACTTCGCATTGCAATACAAAATCTGAGTACACCGGTCCGCCCTCCTTCCTTGCGCAGTTGCTTGACGACACTACACGAATGTTTCACCCAGCTTTTCAACTTTGTCGTGCTACGAGCTTCGTCGCAGCTGCGAAGCACTCCAGCAGTCCACGATAACTCCGAAATATTCTCACGTTCAGGATAATGGTAATTTGAAATATTGTAATGGTGTAGTGGTCAGGACGAGTTATTAAATAGACTGGGAAAATGCGAGCTTACCTCACTAGGTTACCGGTGATAACGAAATGAACGAATGGGAGAAAATAGTTATGCGGTTCCGGCAAATTGCGGTAATCAAAAGAATGACTCACAGAAAATGTTCACAGGTGTTCAAGATGACCACAACAATATACCAAATTACCAGTATCTTGAAGTCGGGACTATTACGGAGTTGCCGTGGACTGCTGAAGCGCAATCAGAAATGCGACGATGTTCGTTGTACAACGGAGCTATAAAAAAATTGGATGACAAATCCGTGTAGTATCATCAAACGACTGCGCAACGGACAGAAGAACAGACTGATGTCCACAAAATTTGCACTGTTTCGCAATGTCACTTTTATCAATTTGAACAACATGCAAATGTGATACAAAAGGCTGTTGTACAGAAATGAAGCGTCGTTTGTAAACAAAATAAGGGAATCTCTATAGTGGTCATCTTGAACATATGGCTGAAAATTATCCGTAGGGAGTAAAATCTGTCGTCAAACAGCGAGGTTATATGAGAGCGGTGAATATCTGGCAATATTTCAGTGGTATCATCCAAAAATGTGAAAATTGTCGGTTTTTGCGACAAAAATAATCACGACCTTTTAAAGGTTTGTTTTAACCGACAGTTTATTGGCTTGTCCTTCATTTGGCGTCAAGATTTAAAATATTAATGGTGGGTGTTGTGATGGTACATATGCGTTTTTATGTGAAATGTTTGTTTATGTTCGATTAATAGTTAATCGTTCTATGTTGATAAATGATTAATTGTGTATAAATTTGATTTTATTTGATGGCTTATCTACAGGGATTCAAAGATCTATTCCAAGATCGAGAATTTTCTAGCTTCCAAGAATTCCGAAGTTGTTTGCAGAAATATATGAAGGAATACAGTGTTTTGTACGTGCTTGGTTCAAGTAAGAAATCAAACAATGCACGTTTGAAGTATGATAATGTGAGTGTGAGTACTACTGAGGTTACGTGGTAGATGGCGTACAGATGTACCAAGTACAAGCGACGTAGGTGCGAAAGCCGCAGATTACGACGTGCTTAGTAAGTTGAGTTCACTAACTGTCTATTGCTCATTTCTCGTGGTACATGCTGACAACGATGCTTTAACGTCGCTAGAAGGTAAACGATGTTGGTTGTTAGCTCTTTTACATTAAAGCACAACCACGACCTAACTGCCTTACTGTACGATGCACACTCAACAAATCGTCGACTCACTGCAAGTAAAATGAGCAACTCTAGGCATCTGCTCGAGTACAACACTTCAACTGCGGAGTTGAAGCAGTATGCTGCGGATGTTTGTGGAAAGTATATAACGACAATGGATATTCGCAACATCCGTCATCGGTTGAAACCTCCCACAATACATAAGTGGCTTTGTGTACATTGCTCTTACAGAAAATCTGCCCCAAAATTCTTGACCACAGAGAAAAATGATGTATTGCGTGTCATCAAAGACGGTAGTAACAGATAAACGCACATATGTTCCGCGCGGGAGCAACAAGTACAGTTGTCTTGACGTTTTCATGATGTGATCAACGTCGATGTCATGCATGAAATCAACCGCCACAAGTGGGTCCTATATCGTTTCACATTTGCAGTTCTAGCTTGAAGCTATATCAGTTTCTTGTCACAGACGGGATGGGCCATTGGGGAGTATACTGTCTCGGCTAACGACGTTCGCCAGTCAATTGGTGTTGATGCATCTCGGTGGACGTGCCCCCCACTGCATTGTAAATGACAAGACCAGTTCAAGGTAACCGCACCTCATGTAATATCCATTTTTAGCTTCGGGTGAGCCATGAGGGTGCATAGTACACGGTGGACATTGGTGATGGCACGTGAGTGCAATTTCTAACGGTCCGTATAGTTACCATGAATTCACATGCTTTCCGTCTGCAAAAATGATTTATATCCGTACATTGGGTTATTGTTAACGAAATCGCATTTGTTCTAGGCTGTTTTCCAATCCATCGTCGGTGGCTTGACTAATACAATTTGTCTGTAAGCAGCATGGTTCGCCGAGGGGCAACTGTCGCTGTTACCAATCCATTTCAACCGGATTACAAAATGCTGTATCAGGGGTTGGCAAAGCTGCATGATGTTAATCCCAGGACTGGCAGCCGTATTTTCTAGGCTATTATAGCTTTCATGCACCAGTTCATGGCGAAAGCTAAGGTGGCCTTACCACAGACGGACTTCCACCTTGTTCTGTCCTGCAGTGCAAAGCAGCCAAGATGGGAGAAGAACGTTCACATGGGGGTGCCCTGTGGATATTGTGGTTATACTTTTAACATGAATGGTTACCGACGCGATAATGATCGGCTAATTTTCCACTCGGAATGTATGAACAATGCTGATTTATAGCACTCCCCTTTCTGCACTGGACAGCTGTAACCCACCTCACCAGGTACGTTGTTATTTCATAAACTATTCGGTTTTAGTTGCATCCACCTCCAACAATTTATTACCTCCGATGTTTAAATCGAAAATAGGACCCCGTCCATCACCAGTAGCTACTGATGATCCAGTTACGTCGGGCGATGTGCTTCGTGATGTTCATCAGTGCAAACGAGTCCAAGTAAAAGTAATACCAAGTAATGTCATGGACGTCATCGGCTATGATAAGTTATGCCACACCCCTGAAGTTACCTAACGCTTACTTTTCGACATACACACACAGCACAAAGAGGACTTCTACCGGAACGGAACGAAAAACAACAAGGCTGCAGGAAACCGCTTGGAATAGTGATCATATTGATGTACTTGTAATAAATGAATTCCAACATTCCCATTTTATTTTCACATTCCTTTGCGACGTCAGTGCGTCCAACCATAGGTCATGGCGTTGTGACTGTACGATGATCTCTGGAAAGCCTATGAGGTTCCATGAACTAGGTGGTTCGTGTAATTTCATAAGTTTACCCATTCCTGTCAACTATATTGCCAAACCAGTTCATGCCGGATTACAGTCAACAGTAAATACGGCAGTCGTATCACACCGATTTGCGCTCACATTATGCCTGGAAATCACCTATTGCAGTCGTATCCATTTGCCCACAATGTAGCTGAATATCCGTTGTTCCTAATTTCACGTACAGTTGATTAGACAACTTGGCATTAAAGTCGGCTGTCGGTAACTGTTTTGAAGATTATCGAATGCACAATTTAAAGGAAAATAATTTAAATTTTATATTGTGCACGTTCATGTTCTTCCGCTGCTAAAACTCCTTAAATCAACCAAAGTCCAAAATTCAGCTACCTCGCCAACGTATTTCTTTATCGAAATACCAAAATTAATTAACGTCCCTGATAAAAATGTTTAGCACATTAAAACAAACTCTGACACGGACAAGGATATGTACCACTGATGATCTCTAATAAGAGCGAAGCTCGAGTCTAATGATCCCTTTCGAAGTGGGCTAGCCTAAAGGCTTATCTGAATGCAAAGACTGTGATCAAGTGCAAATGGTGTTCCATTGTGAAAAAGCGAATTTCTTATAGCAAAATAAGCAAAGTTCAAGAATTCGGAAGTATTCCATCGATAAACATTCAGGATACATTACAACTCACATATTAAGGGTCGAAAAAAGCAGGCATTTACACCCTGCGAAAACGTCTCAGTGAACACGTGAAAAATTGTGAGTCGAATTGTTTGGTTACCGCAACCATCTTGAACCCTACAACTCTTCAGTTGTATTACTGGCAAGCATCCGTTTCAAGGGATTCGCCTTGAAGGTCGTTCAAAAGACAAAACGGTCCTTTTGGCATGAATCCTCTATTTTGAAATTTCAAAATCGGAACTTCAGGCACAGTACCTACAGTACATCAATTGTAAATAAGCAGCGTTTACAGAAAAATTAGAATACACCGAATAAGTCCCAAAAGTACTGGCTTAGTGATGAAAACGTTTTCCACAATTTTCGCGAAAGTTACCCGCTATTGGCGTTAGCTCACTTTTCCAAGTCATGTAAATGCACACATTGCAATTTTTGAGATGAAGTACGTCATCATATAGCCTGAGAGTACTTCATTTTGCGGAGTTTTGAAGATCTGGTCGAAGTGGAAATATACAATCATGCGGTGTTGGTGTTGCATTTCAACAGGAACACTAACACATTTGGTAGTGAAACGTGTATGACAACATTTCCAGCTTCCTTGTCTATACGATATTTACGCTGATTCTCTTTGTTTGCCAGATTTCAGGTAGATACTGGTCGATGAGACGTTGCTCTTAGGAATGGTTGGAAATGACGCCACCATATGGTTGTTTCCACCTTCGGTGTTCATTGTTCATTGATAGAAGGCAGGAGTCGCAGACTGTGTTTGCCTCTTCACTGAGCGTCTCGACACCGGAGTAAACAGGGTTAATTATCATCTTTCTTCCAGCGCGCCATCATATATCCATCTAGGAGCCTTCTGAAGTCCACATCATTGGGTGCTAGCACCACCTGCGCCGGTAGCGCATTCTAACTATTGACGGCCCACCGCGAAAGTCGAAATACGGCGTGAAGTCGTCCCGATCGTTGTTTGAGAATCGTGAATGGATGACCCCGGAATCTGTGCTCATTTCGGAGGGGGAAGTCTGCTCTGAGCTCTTCACTTATGTCGCCTCGCAACATCTTGTTTGATAAACCTCTTGATTGCCAGAGAGCGATGGGTGGAAGCGAGATCAGACGGCAAGACTCTGGACGTAGTGTTTCTCGATTTCAGCAAGGCGTTTGACAGAGTGCCGCACAATCATTTGCTCACCAAGTTGTTGGCGTGCTCCGTCAGCTTGCCTATAACAAATTGGATAGCAGACTTCCTGCGTAGTAGGTCATTCGCAGTAAGGGTCAGTCAAAAATTATCGGAATGGCTGCCTGCCCCGAATGGTGTGCTACAAGGGTCAGTGCTCGGGCCCTTGCTGTTTCTGGCCTTTATCAATGATCTATTGCACCAGTTGCAGTCGCCTGCCCTCGTCTTCGCGGATGGCGTGAAAGTGTGGAGGGTAGTCTCATCAGACGAGAATGGCGATATAATGCAACAGGACTTGTATAGGATTTCAACATGGACGGTGCAATGGGGCTTGCCCCTAAACCCGAAAAAATGCTCCTTCATGCACCTGGGAGATATCACGAATGTCAAGGCCTATCATGTTGGATGTCACTTGTTGACACAGTGTAATACAGAACGTGACCTCGGTGTGTTAGTGTCTGACACCCTCAAAACGCGGGCTCACACAACACTAGCTTGTATGAAAGCTAGGGGAGTGCTTGGGGCTATCCGTCGATCTTTTTCTAAAGTGTCCAAGGAGGCTTTTGCTTACTCTTCTCATCTCATGTTCGTCCGAGACTATAGTACGGCCACTCCCCAGTGTTTTTCCGTACACAAAGTGAGGTATCTCAACTTGAAAGAGTACAGAGGGCAGCCACACGCTTGGCTGTTGGGATGAGGGGCCTCTCCTATAATCGGCGGTTAGAGTACCCGAACATGTACCGTCAGAGTTACCGGTGGCTCCGCGGTGACCTGATTGTGATACGCCGCATTTTGCGAGGCGACATAAGTGAAGAGCTCAGAGCAGACTTCCCCCTCCGAAATGAGCACAGATTCCGGGGTCATCCATTCACGATTCTCAAACAACGATCGGGACGACTTCACGCCGTATTTCGACTTTCGCGGTGGGCCGTCAATAGTTAGAATGCGCTACCGGCGCAGGTGGTGCTAGCACCCAATGATGTGGACTTCAGAAGGCTCCTAGATGGATATATGATGGCGCGCTGGAAGAAAGATGATAATTAACCCTGTTTACTCCGGTGTCGAGACGCTCAGTGAAGAGGCAAACACAGTCTGCGACTCCTGCCTTCTATCAATGAACAATGAACACCGAAGGTGGAAACAACCATATGGTGGCGTCATTTCCAACCATTCCTAAGAGCAACGTCTCATCGACCAGTATCTACCTGAAATCTGGCAAACAAAGAGAATCAGCGTAAATATCGTATAGACAAGGAAGCTGGAAATGTTGTCATACACGTTTCACTACCAAATGTGTTAGTGTTCCTGTTGAAATGCAACACCAACACCGCATGATTGTATATTTCCACTTCGACCAGATCTTCAAAACTCCGCAAAATGAAGTACTCTCAGGCTATATGATGACGTACTTCATCTCAAAAATTGCAATGTGTGCATTTACATGACTTGGAAAAGTGAGCTAACGCCAATAGCGGGTAACTTTCGCGAAAATTGTGGAAAACGTTTTCATCACTAAGCCAGTACTTTTGGGACTTATTCGGTGTATTCTAATTTTTCTGTAAACGCTGCTTATTTACAATTGATGTACTGTAGGTACTGTGCCTGAAGTTCCGATTTTGAAATTTCAAAATAGAGGATTCATGCCAAAAGGACCGTTTTGTCTTTTGAACGACCTTCAAGGCGAATCCCGTGAAACGGATAATTGCCGTATTCGTTCTTTTTTTTGTTACTGATCGCCTATTAATGTACGCTTGGACTTACGTGGGCTATTCATTGACTCGTTTCTGATCACCAAAACCTCTCTTCATTTCTATTGCTCCTACACTGACACTGCATCTTTAGAAAGCGGTGCTACACCAGTTTTTCCTGTGATTGCGTTTCAGAAAAGCTGACGCCTGTATGATACCAAAGGAAGAATCGTGCCGACCCGGGGAGCTTGGGCTATTGGTCTTGCACCCGCGTATCAATCACTGAAGAAGTTCTTACAGGGTTATTAATTACTAGCCCTCTGTTTTAACCTATGGAACAGTCTTTTGTCTGAGGTCGTTGGCAGCACTTCTAGGGATCTCTTCAAAGCGCTGCTTGATTATTATTTACCAAAAATCCCATTATGCAAGTAATTCTATTCTGTTCTTGATATATACTATAATCCTCAAGAGCGGTGCTACACCCTGTTTTCAATTATTGCCTTTCAGATCAAAAGAAGCCCATTTAACAGTGATCAAGAAAAATCGACTGGATCCGGGAACCTTGAGCCTCGGCCTCGAACCCGTGTATCAGTCTTTGTGTCGGTGAGTCATTGTTCGGTTCAACTTCTTCAGCAACGAGGTATTCTACTCGTGGGATATTTCGTCTGAATAATGGTTGAGGCTTTGAAGAGGGATGTATCCGAGGAAAAGCCACACATATATCATGACCACCATCAAGATGTCAACAGGCGCAGGTCTTCATCAAGTCCTGGATTTGAAATTTGAAAACTAGGAGTTGTCATTTCGTTTATTTTCATCCCTACCCCCAGATCACTACTTGAACGTATCGCATCGGCGGAAAACGTAACATGGCCAATCTTCAGATCAAATCAGTCAGGAACCAGGAAGTCAACAGGCGTGGGCCTTCATCAAGTCGTGGATTTGAAATTGAGTGGCTTCACCCAAAGACCAAGAGATCAAGAGAAGGATATGGCCGTACAAGTGACTCCAGTGATCAGTTGTAACAGACAAGCTGAGTTACCAGAAAATGACAGGGATGCTGGATCTAAAAATATCACATAAATTACTGAATCTTCCATGAGAGTAGTATGTAGCAGTGGACCCCAGGATGGTCGTACTAAAAGTAAGGGAACATCATCCGCCGCTAAGGCAAGCACCACCTGTATGACGGACCAGAAAGCCAACAGTATTTCGGGAAGCCAGGAAGCTTCAGTCAGTAAAGCATGGTCGAAAAAACCCCGAAATTGATAAAAACTAAGGCCAAACCCCACCTGAAAAGGGTTGTCTCAGCATGTATGCCCTTAAAAGGGAGTCGAGCAATCTCCCACAGTCAGGTTGTGGCTGAAGATGTCGCCCAACTAATGACGATAACAAAACAGGAGGATAGAAATACAAAACCAAAGGAAGGCGGTTGGGTTCCTGTGACAAACAGTTGGAAGGTCTAAAGAAGTAGTGGAGCCAAACGTTTTGGTTTTGGAAAGAGAAGCTACTCAAATAACGGGCAAATGCTGCATGGGAAGAACCCCAAGTTTTTGTATACAAATGCCTGCAGCATTAGCAACAAGTGATGTTGTATGTGTGTGTACATCTATTACATTCACCTCGTGTCTGATTGGCTACTCACTCACTCGCGTGATTCCTCGCGACTATGATTGGTTTAACTCAAACTCGTTCACTGGTTTAATGTCACGTGTTACGTTTGTGGGTCAGATTGCATACATGCTGTTTACGCTCGTTACGATTGCCTTGCGCTCTGAGTTACGATACAACAAATGGCGTCGCGGGCAATGCTCACTTCAATGAATGCACCTACAACATTTTGGACGGATTCAGCAATATTTCTAACGCCAGATTCATAGATCACTTGGAAAACAACGTTTACGGATAACCTAGATTTGCTCAATGTGTAAAATCCGTCGTTGGACCGGACAGAGCCAACTAAACTAAAACTTCTTCGCAACCATCTGGGTACTGAAGGGCAGAGACAGTTTGACATTCATTCTCTGCGTCATAAAACCACCCTTCAAGGATGCTTTAAACACTATTGACAAAATACTAGGGGCCGTTACCAACGTGTACGCCTCCATATTTATTCTTTCCCGCATCCGTCAACAAACTGGAGAACCACTGGAATTATTCATTTCTCGACTTATAAGAGCCATCCATCCGTGTGAGTATTCTAAAATACCTACTAAGATACTTGAAGACTGCATGCTCATACAACAGTTTATCTTTGGAGTACGGAATGAAAAGTATCGTGAATCTCTGTTGACTGAGGATGCATCTAAACTATCTTGGGAGAAGGCTTGTGAAATAGCCCGTATTAAAGCGCAAGTTCGACCACAATGTGAGTTGTTCCCAAAGTCGCCACAGCCGGTATCAATGATCAAAAAGGTGGAGCCGTCAGCTACCTTCCAACCTCTCGGAAAATGTTCCGTTGTGGATGAGCAACACATCGAGCGAATAATCTGGAATACCCAACAAGAACTGCTAAATGTTCAAGTTGTTCTGAGATCGGTCATTTTGCAAAAGTCTGCCGTACGCGTTCAGTACATGCACTAGAAAGAGTTACTGTTACTGAGCCAGAAGAACTTCCTACCGTTGAAACAGTTTATGCTTTACGTTCCGACGAAAGTGTTACTACTTTCAAGTCTGTTAAAGAACCACGATTACCACGTTCCGATGTTCGAACCATTTATTTTTTAACTTCGTGGTTAAAACTGCCTCTTGAACTGGAACTAGACTCTGCATCTCCAATAACTATAATTCCCTATTCATCTTATGAACGTCATTTCAAAGATCTACCTGTGTACCCAACGGTTTATGAATTTGATAGCTAGTCCAACGCACACATAGAAATGAAAGGATTTATATTACTCCAACTGTGTGTTGAACTTTCTCCACCTGCTTCTGTTGCTGTGTATATATGCAACACTGACAGGAAACCATTGTTATGTTGTAACGCAATGGTTGCTCTGAAACTAGTACCTTCTGTTAAACGTATGACAATAGCTTCTGTTGACGTGCCATTATTGCATCATAAATACCCATAATTCTTTGCTGATTCCATTGGTCGTGCGGTCAACGTGGCCCACCAAGTTCATCTAAAGTCGGGTGCAAAACCGTCCTCCATATCATAGCCGCGACCGATACCTCTTG
>JTDE01003375.1:42555-64580 GCA_014338405.1 Paragonimus skrjabini miyazakii | reverse complement strand
CTTAGTAGGTTCTACAAAAGTAAAATCCAGACGCAAAACCTTCGGGAATCTTTTCATTGTCTGTTTGTGCTCCAACTGATTGCAGTGACGCTGGCGTCAAGAACGCCTTTTACTCGAATCTGGCCGCCCCCCTTCGATCGACACATGGTTCTGATGTGGTCATTCTGGCCGGATATATGAATGCCCAGATCAGCCGTCTTGGTGAGGCCGAATCTTGTTTAGGTGGCAGATTTGAGGCAGCATCACATCGCCCAAGTAATGGCGTGCGATTGTCGCAACTGTGCATTGCACATAAGCTATTTTTAATTAGCACTAGCTTCAGACCTCGTACAGCCATTATTATACTTGGCGCCTTCCTTCTCCGAATCAGGCTTAGTCTCAGATAGACCACATAGCTGTTAGTTATAGGTAGCGGGGTTCAATTCAGGATTGTCGTTCTTATTGGGGCATATACTTGAATTCAGGTCATGCGTTGGTACGTTATCGTTCCGTTTATACTTTTGCTGGGCAACGATCACACCGACAACAACGACTGGTTGTTGAGAAACTGGCTACATCGCCGATAAAGCACAAGTACCAAACCAGCTTAGAAAGCAGCCCTAGTAGTTCTCACCCTAAAGATCCTAATAGCTGATGAACCCAAATCTCACAGGCAATTTATGAAGCAGGTACTGTAGCATGCGGCACGAGAGTACATGGGTTGAATAAACATTGCATCTCAGAGAAAACCCTGGAGTTGTTAGAAACTAGACGGAACATTCCTCCTGGCAGTTCAAATAACAAGTCTAGGAGAGATACCTGTAGGAAACTGAGACATAGCCTAAACGCTGACTGGGAGGCTTGGCTAATGAGGAAAGTTAAGGAAATGGAGACCGCTTTTGCTTCCAGGAACATCGGCAGACTCTCCAGGCGTATCCGTGCTACTGGTCCAAAGCAACCGTTTGTCGACAAAGCTATCAGCGAGGCAGATGGCACACTCATCTGTAACAAGTCCAGAAGGTTAGATCAGTAGGCAGAACACCCCGAGAGTCAATTTAGCTGGCGTTCTGCTCCTACTGTGTTGCCGCCACAAAACGGTAGTGTAGCACCCTGGTCGGTAGATTTAACACCAGCCACTGAGACAGATCTGCAATTGCATTTCGGTTCTCAACCGTAATAGGACTGCTGGTCCAAATGATCTCGTGCCGGCACTTTTCAAAGAAAATGGGGAGGCTTTAGTAGAGGCCTTGAAGCAGCTGTTTCAACTTGTGTGGACCACGGAGACCATACTTCCGCGCTGCTGTCATTCTATAACAGTTTCCATGCTCAAGAAGAGAGTCCGGGGCTCTTGCGAACACCATATGGAAATTAGCTTGATACCAGTCATCACTTGGGTTCTGGCATTCATTATGCTTCGTCGACTGACTGCAGCTTTGGAGGCAAGCATTAGGGAAGAGCAGGCAGGGTTTCGCCCTGGGCGGGGATATAGAGATTATGTTTTTACTCTGTTAAATTCTTCAGCAGCGTAATGTATACCACTGGCCAACCATTGCCATATTTCTCGACCATAAAGGCGCGTTCGAATCGGTGGAACGATCTACATTTCTAGAGTCGCTTAAACGCAAGGGTATACCGACCAAGTATGTGGATATACTGTCAGCGATTTATTCCCATACTTCAGCTCAGGTTAAGATTTACGGTGAACTGTCTGGCAATTCCAGCACATGGAGCGCCGTACGTCAAGGCTGCCCACTTTCGCCGTTTTTGTTTGATTTAGTCATAGACTAAAAGATGGGTGACTGTCTCCGACATTCACAAGATGCCGACGTGAACCTCCTACCTGATGGAAGACTAACTGATCTTGATTATGCTGACGACAGCGTATTGCTGTTTGATAATTTTCAGGCAGCACAAACAATGCTAGACGCTGCTTCACTTTCCGCTAAACATTTCGGGATTCGCTTTACAGCCCCAAAGTGTAGTGATTCTGCAAGATTGCTGTGGTGACTTAGATTCCATGTTAAATATTGAAGTCATGGAGGTTGTCCTGAACTATACTGATGTCTTGGCGAGGTGGTCGGGCTTGTGTGCTGTTTTAATCCGGCGGGCTATGTTGACTAGGATTTCAGTCCTTCCAGGTTCAACTTTGTCAGACAGGCCAAAGGGCAACAGTCAGACGAAAAGCAGTTACACTCATAAGATTGTATGTCGCGCTACTGACCGCGTAGGAGTGCTTAGGTAGCGAGGTACGATCCTATGGACATACGACAGAACTGTTTTTATAGTTGTGGCACTGCTGTCTTCCTTGTAAGGAAAAAGGGGGTTAGAAAAGGTACCCTCAAACAAAGAGCACTCCGATCGCCCAACAGTTGATCGTGACCGCTGGCGTGTTATCCGAAACGGCCGAAAATCATCCGGTATCACCCAAAAGCCTGATGTGGCTTCGAGTACATCCACTGCGCGCAGCAGTGCTCAGAATGAGACATCAGTGTCATTCACTGCGCCCTCGGGGTAGGCAAGCTCCTCACTGCCAGATGAGTCAGACTGTTGAGTCATTGGCTCCGAGTAGGGTCCCCCAAGAAAACCCTTTGTCCTGCTGTCTCGCAGGTCAGACTTTTTAGTCAGAGACTCGAGGTGGGGTCCCTCAAGTCAATCCTCATCCGCGGCATAAACGATTGGGATGTATCAGAAATTGTCGTTCTCTCGACAGTGACAATATTCACCCAACACAACTTCCTACTATTTCACACCCCATGTCTTCTAACCTCCATGTGCTTTCGGACGCAAATTATTTTCGGAGGTCAAGACAACTGGTAAACATCGGCGCCTTCAATGTCCGCACTATCCGACAAGTCGATCAGCAAGCTGCTCTGGCTAGTATTCTCTCAAGTCTGGAGCTTGATGTGTGCTGCGTGTCGGAGACTCGAGTCTACGATTCTAGCACAGTTATCCATTTGAGGTAACCTCTAGATAACTGTCGATCCAAGCGCTTCTGTCTCAGGGTTTCTGGTGACGCCGAAGCTGAATCTCGCGGTCAGGCTGGAGTGGGAATCGCACTGAGTCTCAGAGCAGAGCAATGCTTGCTCGATTGGATCCCAGTGAACAGTCGCTTGTATGCTGTCAGACTCAATACGTCGGTAAAAGTATGTCGACGCCAATCAGAAAGCGTTGTGTATTCATTCTATCGGCGTACGCTGTTCGGATGCTACCAAGGATGCGTTCTATGACGCCCTCGTTGACCTTCTAAGGCAAAGTAAACACTCAGACATGATCATACTAACGGGCGACTTTACTGTTCAGCTTGGTCGTCCTTCTCTGGACGAGAAGCGGCTGGGAGGTATGTTTAGTTTCCTGGCACAACGCAGTGACAATGGCGTCAGACTGCTGCAGCTGTGCGCATCCCACGATTTCTATATTTCGAGCACTGCATTCCAACACAGGAAGCACTGTGTTACGTGGAGACCTCCGTGTGGTTCTCAGCCGTGGACACAGTTGGGTCATATAACAGTCAGTTACAAGTGGCGCCACTCTATTAAAGACTGTCGTGCCTTTTGAAGCAACCACCTGGACTCGGACCATGCTGTTGTGCGTGCCCGTTTTGTTTTGTCATTTGCCCAGAGGATCTACGCTCGTAAATGCAAGGTACTTAACTGACATTCGAGCGATGAGGATGTGAAGAACGCTTACCATGAGGTGTTGGTGAAGAAGTTGCCCAGTTCCAGTCAGATAAGTGATTCTAACGAACACTGGGACCAAATCGCCAAAGCTATGAAAGCATGCTGTGAACAGGTATGTTCTGAAGGAGCTATTCACTTGAGACGAAACTGAATTTCCGTCACGCCGATAAATCTCACGAACAAACGTCGCTCGATCCCACCTGGTTCTAAATATGATGATGACCGTCGAGAACCTAAACGCAAGCCGATTAAACGCCTACGCAAAGACCGTGAGCACTACTCGGTTGAACAATCGAAGGAGATTGAAAGAGCCTTTTTATCTGGGAATAACAGATGGCTCTTTTCTCTGATCTGTGGTAGTACTGGCCATCGAGTCGGTGTAGATGAGACTATACGTGAAAAAGATGATTCACTTATCACCGGTCAATCGTGGCGACTTGACAAGTGGGCTGAAAATTTTGAAGGACAGTTCAGCTGACCTCAACCAGACTAAGTGGACGACGGGACCCGAATGGTCAGTTATTGCGTTGCAGACGGCCGTCCGTCGGAAGCAAAAGAGGTCCTGGGACTCAAGTTATTGAAGCGTAATAAGGCTCATGGATCAGACACCCTCTCTCCTCTTTTCAAGGATGGCGAGGAGAGGTTGATATCAGAACTGACAAAACTCCTCCAGACTATTTGGGAGACTGAAGAGATAGCTCATGGTTGGTGCCTATCAACAGTAGTTTCCTTTTCAAAATGTGACAGCCACAGAGGCATCAGTTTGGTGTCTATTGTGTCCAAGTTACTCATTGACCTCATTTTACGTTGGCTCACTGAGCTCAGAGGAAGTGAGACACGCGAAGAACAGGCAGGATTCCGATCCGGTTGAAGGTGCGTTTATCACATTTTTACCTTGAGACGGATCTTGAAACATCGGCACTGTTATGGACAACCGGCGGTCGTGGTGTTTTTAGACCTAAAGGCTATCTTCGATTCAGTTGCTCGTATCGTTCTCTGGAACTGTCTTCTTCGCAAGGGCGTACCAAAAAAATACGTAAATCTATTGAGATCACTATATGCTCACTCTGCAAGCAGGGTGAGAATTTATGGACAACTGTCTCGGGCGTTCATCACTTCTAGTGGTGTTCGTCAGAGGTGTTCGATTTCCCCTTTCCTGTTCAATTTTGTCATGGACAAAATTCTGGAGGGCACGCTTCACGAATCCAATGGGCTTGGTGTTGAGCTTCTTCCTGGCGCTAGATTGCCCGATCTGAAGTACACGGACGACATTGTCTAACTTAGCCCCTCTGTTGAAAACTTGCAGACCATGCTGAACGAAGGGAGTGACCGGGCTAGTTTTTATGGAATGCGCTTTGCACCTTCAAAGTGCAAAGTGCTGCCTCAAGACTGGGGCATTTCAACTCCTACTTTCTTTATTGCAGGTAATCCGCTTGATACTGTGGACAGTTTCACACATTTGAGTAACACTATCTCGTCAGACTGTAATATTGCTGATGAGATCAGCGAGGATAGCATAGGCACGAGCCGGCTTTACCAAACTGCGTCATCTGTGGCGTCCAAAAAGACGTTCGGTTGTCGCTGAAAGGAAGAGTGTATACTGCTTGTGTGCGTTCTGTTTTGCTCTATGGTTCGGAAACGTGACCTGTTCGCAAGGAAGATGTCAACAGGCTTGCTGTGTTTGACCATCGTTGTTTCCGTCAATTAGCCCACATTAAATTGACTGATCGCGTGAGCAATGTGGCCGTTCGCCGGCGCGTATTCCGGAACGCTCGGGATGTGCGACCAATTGGTCAACTAATCACGTTGCATAGCTTGCGATGGCTGAGTCACGTACTCCGTATGTCATCTGATCGTGTACCGTACCGGGCAGTATATATTGAGACCACCAACAGTTAGGTAAAACCGTGTGGTGGTCAAGCAACAACCTGATCACGAAATATGAAGATCCTGACTGTTCCACTGAGCAAAGTGGGTAGGTGTTACCTGCCTGGATGGGGTCCTCATGACCACTCAAATCACTGGTTAGAGACGCTATCCGAGATGACGATGTGTCGTATTCATATCATTTCTAGTTCTTCCGCTTAGTCTCTTTTTTAATTAATTTTCAAACCTCTTAGTAAAGATTTCTTGTAGGATATTCTACGTCACTATTGAGGTGAGCGTCGGCCCGAGTCACAATGCTTTCTGGTCAGGCTGATGGCTGCTGTGATTATGATAATGTGGATACCCTGCTAGTAGTATTACGAACTGACGAGATAACACTATCCAGGTGAGTAAAACGGCTGACAGTCTCCAGTGGCCCGCCAACAATTACGGGAACAGGGACTGTCAAATTTATCCTGTAACAGTGCTTTGCACTTAGAAGATGCTGTGTGCATACCATACATACCGGTCATATCATTTAATCCGTTCGGCATAATCAGAATGTTCTTTGCAGTAAAACTGATTAAAGCAATGTCAACGGTAAAGTCAATAGGGGTCAGCTTACCAACTGGTGGAAGGTCCATTCCGACATTCTTGACTCCTCTGAGTGCTCCTTCCAGAATATCGTCCATCACGTAGTTGAAATGGAGGTGCGAGATCGGACCAACCTGTTGACCACTACGTGACAGGGATAGCACTCGAGATAACTTTTCATACATGCGCATTCCTTACTCAGAGAGGAAACAACCTTATCACCTTGCTACACTTCACTGGGACTCTCCGGGGATGGAGACTGTTCCGGAGAGCTTTTTGGGTGATCGAGCAAAGGCAGCATTTCCGTCAAAAAGTACCACAACTGTTTGCTGAGAAGAGGAGCCCTGATGCTCGAGTGTTTGTCGCAAGATGAAGATATGTTCGATACCTTCACGACCAACTGCTACACTAGGAGACTCGCAAGCATCTGCGATCCGATAGAGATAAGACTAATACATCTGTGGTTGTCCTGGTACCTTTACTGAAAACAAGATTGACCGTTGATAAGCACCAGTCATGAGGCACTTTTCCCGTTTCCCCCATGAAATTGAGGTACATGAGACGCTGTCGTCTTTTGTACTGAACTGCGTATTTCGGTAGATAGATAACCCAGTCCCTTCTCGTGAATGTTGTTGTTTAGCCGGGTTGTCTGTGAAGTGAGTGCTTTTATTGACGTGGAGCAGTAAAAGTCGTAAGAAAGCTGTCTTGCTGATGAGGCCTTACTTTCATTTATAGCTTGGTTGTTTGTTTGCAAAGTGTTGGCGCCTTGATGTTGTCTGTTTGAATGTAGACGTAGCTATTCTCAGTGGTTAGGTCACCTTCCCTTTCCCTATACAAGGCTTGCTTCATCTTCGTGGTAGTGTGGCAGTTAAGCATCAGTGTGAATCACTGATGTATTGTTGTCTATGATAATGAAGATGAGTCCTTTCTCGTCTGAAGTAAGATGACCGAATAGTGCATTCATATCGACAACAAACAAACCAATACTGCAGTGTCCTTTTTATCCCGGAAGACCAAATATGGCTCGTGGGAAATGATCCTCGTGACATTCGAACTACTGTCCGTTTGAGCATATGCAAGTATGGCGAGTAAACAACGTTTTTCTGGTTTGTATCGACAAACTTTGATCGAGGTGTTAAGCGTGACGGCACATGGGCGACTGATCATTGGGATCCAGTCTGGCAGTACCTATTCTACCTTGGAGCTCAGTGAAATCCCAGCTGCAGCTCGACAGCCAGATTCGACTATGTCGTCACAAGGGACATTGAGAAGGAATCGTGTGTATATAGTGTTGTGAAAAGTCAAATTCTAGGAAATGCCTACATTGGGATCTCAAAGATGCGGTCTGGAGACATAACATGCATCCAGTTCTAGATTCCGACTATTGCTGTACGACAGTTACGTGTGACGAATGGATTTATTTCGCAAAGTATTCGTCGTCAGCTCAGACGTAATCTGATAGAAGGCTTGCTTAGAAACCGTGAATGTCATTTCGTTGAACGATTAAGGAAGACTGATAGCACCTTCTTTGGAAATTGTAGAGTGCCACTGTCTGCTTTGTGTTTGTGTTGACTGTCTACTCCGTGTCAGGAGGATCATGCTTAAAAGGCCGCTTCATTTACTGTCAACTATTTGCATGGAACCTCTAAACACGACGAACTTATTGTCGTTCCTTTTGTTTTGCGTTCTGTCCGTAACTTTTGTCTTATTCGTTTTATTATGTTTGTTTCTTGTTATTGTCTTGTCCTGGTCTTTTTTTCGCGATGATAATATTCGCCTGATAGACCAGGTGCTCACTGAGAGACCGTTCAGCTAGCCCGAAACGGATATAGACGACGGAACCTAAACAGTATTTTACCGCGTTTCTAATTTTCCTCAATCTGGAATCTAATGCTGATCGCCTGCATTTTTTTAAAAGGTGGTGACGAGCAGTTGGTGGGAAAACTGACAATACTTTGAAAGTTCGGAAACCTGAAGCTCCTCTCGTGGTTAGCGCTTTCCAACAGTTTTCAAAATGTAAACTGAGGTCCACACAACAGCCGCAGATTCAAAAGTATTTCCTCTATGGTTTCCAAGTTGTTAATCTGTAAATGTTGCGTTGGCTCACTAAAAGCAAGGAAATTAAGGTACGCGAAGAACAAGCATGATTCCCGACCTGGTCGTGGATGCATTGGTCCCATTTTTCTTTGTGACGGGTTTTGGGGCTTCCGTTTTCTACTAGCAACCACAGACGGTGTTTGTTTTTAAACCTGAGAGATGACCTTGCTTTGATTGCTCTTAATGTTAACCGGAGCGATTTCCCTTGCAAAGGAACTTGGGAGGTGTTTTTGAATCTGTTGATATCGTTGTATGCTGGTTCTAAATGCAGGGTGGGTATCTATGGGCATCGGTCTCATTGGTTCATTACATTAAATGATGTCCACAAGGGATGTCCGATCTTCCCTTTCTCGTTTAAATTTGTCATTCATGACAATCTAGAAGGCGCTACTAGGAATCCAAATGACCCTGACGTGCATTTTTTTCCCGACGCCTCACCGTTCGACATAGCACATGGGGGCAACCTTATTCTACTTATCCCGTCTGTCGCGCATGCAAATCATTCTGAACAAGGTGAATGATTGAGTTGATCCACATGGAACGTTCTTCGCACGTGCAGACTGCAAATTGACTTCTTCAGGACTGAGGTGTTTTCACACTCACACTGTTTATTGTATGCAGTCCGCTTAGAACCTAACCGTTCCACTCACTCGGTTGGCAATGTCTCGAAGAATTCTAATATTTCTGATGAGACCAACGAGCATACCAGTTACAGCTGCCACCCTTATTACTCTGCATCATCTGTAACATCTTGTACATGTCCGGTTGTCGCTGGGGTGAGGGCTATTTGGTTGCAATCCGTTTTATCTTGTTTGAGAAACGTGACCCACCCATTTGAACACCGTATAACGAACGAGTACTTTACAAAATTAGTCTATTCGTCACACGTGTCTGTCGTACAACATAACACGAATTCACATTCACCGATAGTTGCATCATGTACTCCATCTACCAACTAAGCGTTTACTGCACCGGGTTTAATTCACCCGCACCATCAGCAGCCGGTAAAGCCGTGAGGTGATCAGGCAACGACTCGGTCACAGAATATAATGGTCCTGAGTGTTCCGTGTAGAAAATTAGGTAGGTTTCGTCTGGTCGATTGGAGCCTCGCGCTCCTTTAAATCGACACTACACCATACGGTCGTCAATGGCTCACATAAACCCGCAACCGTGTTGTCATCCTAACTCCTTTGTTTCTTTTTTGTGTTCATGCACCTCTTTTGCTTACGTACCTTCGCAGCTTTGAGCCGTGCAGCTGGGTGTCATGGTGCGAGCTGCCGTTTATTCTGACAGTAGACAACTGGATAGCAAATTACCAGGTGGGCACAATGTATGGAAAAAAACCTGAGGGAAGCCGGTGGAATTTCATGAAAAAAGGATGACAACAACCCTACGAACACAGGCTCACCATTACCTACGACTCTTATCATTATCATAGACAGCAATACATCAGTGATTCTCACTGATGCTGAACAGCTACACAATCGTGGAAAAAAAACCATGTACAGGAAGACAGAAGGAATGAAAGAACGAGACGGGGAGGGATCTAACTACTGAAAGTAGCAACGTCTATATCCAAGCATTTAACATCCAGGTACCTACACTACGCAAACAAACAACCGCACTATAAGTGAAAGTAAAGCGTTATCAGCAAGACAGCTTCTTCATGGCTACCATTGTCCCAGTTAATTAAATTCATTGACTTCACAAACAACTGGGACAGACAACGACAACATTCGCGTCACTGAGCCCGATGGCTCACCCTCTCATCTAACGTATTTAGCCTCCGACTCTGTCAGTCGCAGGTATGGAGGGGCCTGAGAGCCAAATTTAATAAAACAATGGGGAGGGGGAGGTAGTAGTAGCATGTTTTCGCTTATCATCATCATCATAGACAGCAATACATCAGTGGTTCACACTGATGCTTAACTGCCACATCCATCCGTATCCATCCTGCTGTAAGCAACAAACCCGATCTATACTGAGAGACGGCTGTTGCAGTACGGAATTACTGGTGTTGTGAGTACTCATGGTTTTATGTGGGTTGAAATATTCCTAGGACGCCCAGATCTAGACAGGAGAACGAGTAAGACTCTCAATCAAAACATTTGGCTCAAAAGCCTGTACCGCAAGGTAGTAGGTGGATGGCAGTGTACCAAACCTAGTACTAGTTCCGGATGCCAACTTTTTTCCAGACCGCAACCTGGGGGACTAAGATACTGTGGGTTGTTAGATCTCTGCCTATTGACTTGTGTGGTATGAGTGACTGTTGGTGGGATCGCCACACCGCCCAGTTTAGCCCAACAGATTATCCAGATGTGCAAGCCGTCACACCGCGTTAAGAACCAGTCTCATTGAGCCGCCAATGTTTACTCTTTCGCCTCCGTAGTTTCTGCTTCCCCAACCTCAACGACAAACGTCAGTATATCTGTTTCTGGTCTCATCCACCTTCGCAAATAAGCATATAAAACTTGGGGGGGAGCTCTGACCGACAGCGGTGTGAGGCGATCCTCATATACTCTACGTTTCTTAACCTTCGATCTGCAACATTGGTTGCGAATACTTCTGTAGCTGGCGTACCCGCATCCAACTGTCCGAAATATATTCCATGGACAAATTTCTTATTGGCGAAAGTCCATCAACAAACGTAGTTAATACACTCTTCATAACACAAGCCAGTTTGTGGGTCGTGGCTCACTCCTCTTCTTGGTAGGCGTCCTCCACTACCTTGGTTGATCGGGATAATCACGGTCTTCACTGACCATGACAACGTCGTCGTCCAGCCTCACGTCATTTTTTCAACTGTCAACAACTCCACTTAACGACATGCCTGTGACAGACGCTTTGGCAACCTACGGAGTGCATGATAGCCGTTGTGGACTGTGCATTTTCAGTCTGTTTACTACAGACCCACGATCGAAGACAGTAGTATGAAATATTGAGTCCCTGTTTATCTTACAGACAATTGTGTTCGGTTTACAGTTCGTAGAACAAAACAGACTACACACGTTTTAGTCAGCCACCCTGACAATAATGCTGCGAATTGATAGAATGTCAGTACTAGGGAAGATGGTGTATTCAACAGTCTAAAGCGGCCTGCCTGCAACGATAAGCATTGGATCAGGGCCACCGAAATCTTTCAGTAGCACTGCATTCTGAAGTTGTGAAGCGGATGCTATGCAGTTTATTCAGTTCAACATTACCTGTGTGCTTGCATGATTTTGGCTAAGCAATGTTGTCCACATATCCACTTGTACGACATGTCACTCATTAGTATGATATGTCCCGTGTGGTTTTACTGCTTGTTCAGTTGTCAACCGCTGGAATTCTGCGTGATCACTTGAACTGCTTGACGCTTGCCAGAATAGCCTATCAAGCCCCGAGTATATTTCCGTTTGCGATGCAACCCGCTTCATCATCATCATCATAACAGCCATGAGCCTGACCAAAAGGTGCTGTGGCTCGAGCCGCCGCTCACCTCAACAGTGACGTGGAAAATCTTAGAAGAAAACGTTACTAAGAAGGGTGAAAATTATTGAGAAAAGACTAAGAGGAAGAAGCGGAAATGGTATGGATACAGGTACGCCATCTCGGATAGCGTCTCTAACCAGCGGTTTGAGTGATCACGAGGACCCCATCCAGGCAAGCGACACCTACCCACTTTGCTCAATGGAGCAGTCAAGGTCTTCATATTTTGTGACCACGTTGTTGCTTGACCACCACGTGGTTTGACCCAACTGTTGGTGGTCTCAGCATATAATGCCCGGTACGGTAAACGATTAGACGACATTCGGAGTACGTGACCCAACCATCGCAAGCTGTGGAACGTGATTAATTGACCAATTGATCGCGCATCCCAAAGGAACTTCAAGTGGACACAACCAGCTGTCTAGGTGGAACAAACCGCCGTTACCGGAAATTTTTGAGAGCGTTCTCATTTAATCCATGCAAAGGGTAGTACGACTCCAGACATGAACAGAGCAATTTGCCAACCCAGTCGTGAGTTCATTCATAACCTATAACAATGCTTAAAACGCTGGAGGTATGCATTTTCAAAGGCGGCTCAACTGACTACCCGCGCAGTCGACCTCGCCTTCGGGCTATGTCTGTGCCAAGTGGTCTGTTGATTCGGAACCAGAAGTCTCACTTGTGATCAAGTTCCTGATACATCACAATGCATTCAGCTCAGACAAACCCCCTGCCACCTTTTATGAGTGGAGGCTAGCCTGAGTCAAAGAGCTGGCGATCCTGCTCTCGAAACTCGGGATCAATAAAGTCGTTCCCAACGACTGGGGTTTGTCTAACACTGTCTCTATTTCAAAAATCTTTCGGGAAGTTATCCTGCTTCCCGTCTCCTTGAAGCTGCTGGCAGCCATTGTACTTCGTAGACTAAGCGAAACCCGCGAACAGCTTATGCATGAGGAGTAAACTGGGTTTCGTCCTGGTCGTGGTTGTACGGATCACACACTCCGCTAGCTGTTTGAGCTCTGCCGTTCATGTGGAAGACCGACATTATGTTTTTTTATGTTCAGAGGGGTCTTTGATTTCGCTGATAGAGGTGCATCCTAGGGCTGTCTATCGAGTAAGGGTGTGTCCGGGAAGTACGTGAGCATCCTAAAAGAAATTCACAGTCAGGCCTATTGCCTGGTTACGGCTTATAGCTACGTACCACCGAATTTCATTGTCTCACGCAAGGTAATTATCCAGCCTTCCATTTCCTGTTAAACTTTCTACCATACGATATCATTGTATGCCCTAACAGACCGCGAATAGGATGGTTTGGAACTTCTCCTAGACATACCATTTCGAGACAGATAGTGTGAGGGTTCTCGCGGAACTGACAACTATTCAGACGTTTTAGTTCGTCAGTTTGATATGACGTTTTACCTTCTACGCGTAACTTACTGTTGATCGATTTTCAGGACTGCGCCAACTCTCTTCATAATCGAGAAGTTCATGTAACTTGGGAACCACACCAAAGTTGGTAGAATGTCTGATGAGACCACAAATCGTGTAGCAAAGCTCGGATAACGTTTGCTGGAATTCGTCACCTGTGGCGTCTGCATGGTCTCAGTCTTTCATCGAAGGGTGATGTATAGCGTCTCTGTTAGGACAGTCTTATTGTGCGGCTGCGCGGAGAATGTTTGCAGACTGTTTATTTTCGATCGTTGGTGTATTCGAAGCGTTGCCCATATGTTTGGTGAGAACACCTTGCCAGCAATGACGAAGTTTGTCGCTTGTCTTCGGAACGGGCGAATTGTGCCGGCTTTTGAGCATAATGACCTCATTTCACAAACTGTTATGGTTGGCATCTCATCGTTTTTCGCGTCATTGTTTGTTTGGGTGTGATAATTTACTTTGGAATTTGCATGCGTGTGACCAGCGTTTGATTTGGGTTTAAAACAATGACACTGGCGCTAAAGCCTGTTTCAACTGGGAATTTCTGTTTGGCCTCCGAAGGAATTGATGTCCTTGTTTAAGTACGTTTTTCGATATGACGAGGAACAAGTCAGTGGCGCTTGTGCTACGAATTCATTTGTAACGATATGATGTTTTTTCCCGTTCTATTTTTCTCTCAAATCTCTTCACCTTGTACAATCACCTTTTTATTCCCATATGTATTTTAGCATGTTTGCTACTTCGATTAATTTTCTTGATTTTCTGTTTGTACAACACAGAAGTGACCACATGAAGCAGAAAACTTACCACAATATATAAACAGAAATATTGTGCTTATGTGAGCATGACAGACTAGAATTCACGATAACGGTTAGGGGAATACATCTCTAAGGGTTGACTGAGCACGATACCCACGCATACGCCAACATCCCAACGACTTGATCGGCACCCAACATCCTTGATTGCTAAACATCCTTTTTATATAAGTCACTTGGTTGATCCATTAACATTGCCCACTCTGTTACTCATTGGAAACCCGAAGCTGCAGATATTCACGGGAAGCTAAGCTAAGCAAGCAGCGTCGATACAACGTGGTTTCGACCGATTTTATTTACGTTTCACCTTTGTTCGCTTTTCTTGTTACCATGCTCTCATTGTATGTTGCTGGTGGTTTTAAGTAAGTGACCGATGGGAACAAACGAAAAGGTAACATCTCACTACATTTATGTTTCGATTGTTTTATTCAATACCCCGATCCGACTGATCATGTTCTGATTGGGCTAATTAGCGTTGTTAACGATTACCGTTAAAACGACAGCTTATCTCAGTTGGAACTTGGAGCATGGCGTAATTTGTTCCGCTGTTATATCGAGCATCTCGTGAAAGCTGTTAGAGGGGATTGTAAACGATACTTGATGAATGAAACGTTAAGTTTTGTGGACTTGCAAACGCCTATTACAGAGAGAGGGTAGTTTTTATGTATGCATTTCCATGATTTAGGTGAATGAACTTGTTCGATCCGTATCCAATCTTTCAGCCTGTTCTTTTCTTATCCACTGACGACATCCTGTGATCACGCTCGAACGCCTGCCCGCTTTGACGTTTAGGGATCACGTGGCCGACTACGTTGCAAGATAATAATCATTTGATGTGGTCAACACATGAAACCTAACCTTACCTATCGAAGCTCTTGTATGTGAAATACTACTTAGAAGATAGACACAGGATTGACTTTTTCGTTGCATACACATTTTTCAGTTTTAAGAATACTGATTTAGGTTGTGCATTGCACCTTTTTCGTTACACACGTCTTATACGGGATGTCCATTTTACGTTGTGTGTTCACTCATTCGTGGTGAGAACTGTCACTCGTACTTCAGGTGGGCTATTCAGTGTGGTAGTCCAGCGTGCTCAAGGCAGAACCAATCGAACTAATCACGGCTGGTAGCCGCGACGTGAATGGTCTTGTAGGTGTATCTTGGAAGTGGGCTGTCTCCTTCCCATCTATGTGGCATAGATGGGAGAACCCGTATTTGAACATCAACCCTTCAACTTTTGATAATCCGTCCGAAGCGTACGACTCATGGCTAATTGACTTATATTGATAAGGTAGCTCTTGAATGCATAGCAGGGCTACTGTGTTCCTGTGTGTGACGGTGGACATTCTGTTTGGAATTCCTTGATAGGTTAATTTCCTCTCCTCCTCAGCTTCAAGACAGATAGGTTAGGCTTGAGCTGAATGCTGTCAGATTCTTCTCCGTCATTATCATAGTTGTCAAGAACCTGACCAGAAGGTACTGTGGCTTGGACCGACGCTCACCACAACAGTAATGTAGAATATCCCAGAAAAAAATTACTAAGAAGGTTGAAAATTAATAAAAAAAAGACTACTCGGAAGAATCAGAAATGGTATGGATACGGGTATCCCATTGACTGCGACTCACCGCTATCTCGGATAACGTGTCTAACCAGCGGTTTGAGAGATCAGGATGACACTATCCAGACAGGTAACACCTAATCACTTTGCTCAGTGGAACAGTCAGGGTAACCACTTTGTAGGTTGGCCACCAAGTGGTTTCACCTAACTGTTAGTGGTTTGAGCATATAATGCCCGGTACGGTGAACGATCAGATGGCATACGGATTATTTGACCCAACCATCGCAAGCTGTGTAACGTGAGTAGTTGACCAATTGATCGCGCACCTGCGAACGGCCATATTGCTCACGTGACCAGTCCACCTAATGTAAGCTAACTGGCGGAGACAACGATGCTCAAACACAGCAAGTACGTTGGCATCTTCGTTGCGAACAGGCTACGTTTCCGAAACATACATTAAAACAGAACGTAAACAAACACTGTATACCCTTCCTTTCAACGATAACCGGACGCCTTTTCGACGCAGTCTAGCTGAATTCCCATCAGAAATATCACGGGCTGACGAGAAAGTGCTATCCGTGTATGTGAAACTGCACACGGTCTCGAGCGGATTAACTGCAATCAATAAAGCAGGAATGGGAGTTCTCCAGTCTTGAAGCAGCATTGCGCTTTGAAGGTGCGAAGTGCATTCCTTACAAACCAGCCCGGTCACTCACCTTATTCACCATGGTCTGCATGTCTTCAGCAGAGAGGTTAATCAAGATAATGTCACCCGCATACTCCAGGTCGACCGACCGGGCGCCAGGAATAAACTCAATACCAAGTTCTCTGGAATTCTCAAGCGCACCTTCCAGAATTTCATTCATGACGAAATTGAACAGGGAACTCGTATATTCTTGACGAACATCATCTGAAGTGATGAACGCCCGAGACAGTTGTCCATAAACCCTCACCCTGCTTGCAGATTGGACATAAGACGATGACAGCAAATTCGCTTTTCCCTCTGAACTGCAGCTGTCTTTGGGAGGATTTCATCTCATTTATACAGTCGTCTTCATGGCATGTTCTAGGTTTGGCGTTCGTAGGTGTTGGATTACGTCGGGACTCAGTTCGAAAGCGTTGAATTTTAAATTCACTACTACTCATTGATATTGAATGCCCCATTCAAAATGAACCAAGTCTACTGTTAGAATGGAAACTAATGTTAACGATGATCATACAAGAGGCATTTTATGGCAGTCAACAATTGGTCGGCACTCTGAGGGTAGAGACCTAACAACCGGGTGTTTGCACATGTGCCGGTGATGATCACTTTGTTGTCTTCTTCGACATACATCGGCATAATAAGAGACAGCCAGGTTTGCGTGTGTTATGCGATTCCTCATCTTCGTATTTGTCTACGATTTCCGTCATGGTGGCTATTTCCGAACACAATTTTGTTCGTTCGATCGCACATGGATATCGATCCGTGGATCGATGGGTGAAGTTGAGAAATTTCTGGTTTAAATAATTTTCAATCAGTTTTGTCATTTCTTTTGGCTCCGGATAGCTCAGAGCGTTAAACGATTCGCTTGGATCTCCAAAGCCAGAGCGCTCTCGAATACGATTAGTTGCGGCTAGGCTATCTTCTATCTCTTCCAACAAATCGTCATACACAGTCCAACTGCTCCCAGTTTCCGTTGGTTTTCGATCGTTAGTTGACGAAGCTTGGCTATTCTGGAGCTTCCATTCTAATCGTTTTCTTCGATGATACTGTACTTTAGCTTTTACCGGCTCGTTAATTTTGTCATACTCATCTGTGATTAGCGATGCAGATGAGGACAACAGGACTGTTTCGTCATCAATGGGGTTTGGTTTGAATTGTAAAACCTTTGAAGCAGACTGTTTCTCTGTGTGATCTTCAGTTACCTGGAGTTTTGGTCCTCGTAAGGTATGCACGGGCAGTGTAAGTGAATCTTCCGACAGATATGGACTCAACTCGATCAAATTATTCTCCATCGTGTCGCCGTAGATGAGGGATGAAGCCACGGATTCGGGAAACGGGCCTCCCCAGAAGTCATTTTCGTCAGTCACGTAAGGACCAAGCAGATTATACGAGCTAATCCCCATTGGGTTTTTTTCATGTGTATCTGATGCCTCCTCATTCAATATTTCATCGCCTGGTCTGTTACATTTCACGGGACCTGGTGACGAGGGAACTGAACAATCTGCAAAAACTCCTACTGATTTTTTACATGTCTGGACGAATGCATCAGTTTTATCTTGTGTTTCCATTGTGGTTATTGATAGCAACAAAAGTGAGTAGGTCTCAATGTGTTTGACAATATTATTGACAGGAAAAATGCATCACCATGATGATCCAATCGAGGTCAGCCCATGCGCACATATTGTGACTGTTTTCAGCCTTTCTTGTATGGACATAATCAACTACAACTGTTTTTAAAGTTGCAACATAACAAAATAAAGCATATATAAAACTAAAAAGTCTTGACGAAAACTGTAAATATCTTGTGCCCAGCCGCACTATTTTCCATATGGTCCACTAAAGTTTAGTGTGCCCAACGATCGATCTTTCAAATCTCAAGGTCAAACCATAACTAGTCTAGCTCTGATTGTCAGACCTTGTTTGTCAAGTTATTAGTTACTGAACTGAAATCGTCCTTCGTCTAACGACTTCAATGGGACTCCTATTGCTTGATCATATTAAGACACTAAGGTAGTCATATAACTCCTGTCTCTGTGGTATATAAGCTATCACAGTTGCTCCAACCGGTGTTGTTTCTGGCATCTATCTATATTTATATAGGTTCAAGCTTCGACATCAACGGTATCTTTCCAAGTCACTTATTTCTTACGTTTCTTTCTGTGCGTATGCGCAATCTCACTTGGATTTGTTCAAGATAAGTGTGGTTATTGACTGTTTCGGTGTGCACAGCGTTACTTGCTCAAGGCATGCGAGCGAGAGAAAACAAACGAGTCGGCAAGTTGAGGCGATCGGTTTGATGCAGTTATGAAGGAAGTGTACTTTTTGCCAGCTTCTGGTGACTGACGTTATTTTCTTTTCTTCCTTTTTCACTCTTCGGGGTCTACTTTACCCAAACAGAATCTACCACATTTGATCGACAGTCAATTTTTCTGTTTGAACTACCCTGGCTCGTTTTTTCCCATTTTTAAACGTAATATCCAAGTTGATTAATAGTCTCCAAACTGACTTGATTGTTTTGATTCCATTATGGTTATAAAGACGGGTGCTCTGTTAAGAAGGATGCAGTAAAGAAGCCATCTTTTTCGTCTTAGGCATCTTAATCGAGTCCAATCAGCGGACGCTCGCTGTGCATAACTGGACGAAGTTTGTGTTCATCCAAATAAACTGTATGTTCTATTTTGGTCATGTATTTATCTCCATCGTTTCAGTGTGTTTCGGCTACTGTGGTCTATTGCTGCTCCGACTTGGTTGCATGAATTGCTAGTATTGGCCATCTCACAATGTTGGGAGTCCAGTTGAATGTTTCCGATTCTTTTTCGCACCACGTTATACTGATTTGATCTGCTTAGTTTGCGCTACTCTGGAGTTAAACCAAAGACATCTCTTGAGTCATCGTAAATCGACAGTCAATCACGGAAAATTGATATTTAGACGATTTTAAGTGAGAAAAGCACAAGACAATGGTGGAGGTAACATCGAGCACTCTTTTTCAGCGCTGAGGCCAGCTGGCATGTGAAGTAGACACATGATGACCTGAAATAAAGAATTGAAGCCGTTCACCAAAAGATTAGCTACCGCAGGTCGAGTTCGTCTCCCAGACTGGGACCTCGCGACTCCCGCAGTTGGTGGCTGGAAACGTCAGGTGAGATGGTGATAAATGGAGCTCAGTGACTTGAATGTTGTCGTTGTTTCACCAAGTTGTCTATGAAGTGAGTGCATCTAATGACGTTGGCAGTGGAAAACATGACGAAGCTCTCTTGCTGATGGCGCGTTACTTTCACTTACAGCTCGGTTGTTTGTTTGCGTGGTGTGGGAACATTGTTGCTAAATGTTTGAATATAGACGAAGCTATTTCTAGTAATTTGGTCTTCTTTTTTGTCCTCTTTTCTGCATAAGGTTCGCTTTTTTTCTTCGTGGTTGTGGCAGTTAATTATCAGTGAGAATCAGTGATATATTGTTGTCTGTGATGAGAAGTCACAAACCAGCGTGTTCTGGAACACGCCCAAAAATATCCCATCCACGGGAAACACACCTAAAAAAGTAAACTCAGCTCAGGAGGTAAGTGGTTGGTCGTTGAGATTGGTGTCAGAGTTGAGTTGCGCATACAAGTGTAGAATGACTCATGGCACGCAGATAATTGTCGTACTGTACCATTTCGTTTCATATTACTTCACTGGTGATCCAGCCTCATTGTTACTAGATACGATGAAACGGGCTCATTAGTGAAGAAGTTGGAAGCGGACTGATAATACAACGTTGGTTGATCTCCGTATTCGATTCGAACAGAGAGGAATCAGAGGCTGATGGTTAGGAAGACAAATTCAAATTAGTTGAAAAAGAAGTATATGTGATTTTAATCTGTTATAGGACAGACATCAATAATCAGTGCTCAAATGGAACGGACAAGCAAGAACACGGAGAACCCACTGGAGTGTAAGTCTTGAAAAGCTGAATTGCTTTCCGGCATTCGTTTCATACAATTGACTTTGCTACGACCACAAGCAACTGAATAGCATGCTATCCAGAAAAGCATAGAAAATAATGCACACTTAAATGAAATGGTATTGATGTAGAAGTTACTTAGAGTCACAAGGTGAGTGACACCTCTACATGCGGTACATATTTGATGTGTTAGTAACAGTGTTTCAGGTACTGCAGTGAAGAGGAGCGATCGTAATACACTACTCACACCACGGCTATTTGGCAGTAGGATCAGAGCATATATTTTGACATCGAACAAGCCGCAGGAAAAATGCGGGGAGAAACATCGGAGTGCAGCATCGCCCGAAATGGTCCTTGCTACGTAAAGAAACTGGACATTGGCATCTGTGACAACGGAGACGGTCTAGGACCAAGTACCGCGTGCAAATGAGTGGTTTTGTTTGTGGTTCTGTCTGAACGCTTAACCCATGTGTTGCTTTATCAAATGCCAAGAGCCATGTCAAATATTGACCGAAGTGATTTGTTGGTGGTACCTACCGTAGTGTTGTTGAAAAAGCTGGAATCGCTGACCTTGTTGGGCGTTATATGTCAAGCGCCGTGTTGGATGTTGAGTGTTCCTTGTCAAGCGCTTTGTCGGGCTTTGATGGAGTAAGCATAGCTGTTTTTGTGGTTTACCTTATCCCGTAAAGTGTGAGGCAAAAGCTTTTCAATACCTGGATAAGTTACAGTATTGGATACCTATTAGAGAGGTAGGTCGCCTGCACACGTACATGACATGTTCGACAGTTTAACTAGGTAGCATGTACAGTCAAATGCATTGGGAGTGGGGTGATGTCGTTAATATAGTGTTGTGATCCGAGAACGCGGATGGCGCAAGGGTTGTTTATTCGACCAAGCAATACAGGGGTTAAGCATTGAAACAAAACCTGAAACAAAACCACTCATTTGCACACGGTATTCAGCCTCAGACCGTCTCGGCTGCCGCAGACGTCAGTGCTCAGTTCCATCAAGTAGCAGGGACTCCTATAGGTGATACTGCACTCTGATTTTCCTTCCTGCACTTTTCCTGAGGCTTTTAGCATGTCAAAATATATGCTCCGATCCTACTACTGAATAGCAGCTGTTTGAGTAGTATGTTACGATCGCTCAACTCCACTGCACTCCTCCCCCCGCAGCAAAAGCCGTTCAGGTTTCTTTCGCTCTCTTGTCGATCTGCGTATTGGACTCGGGGACGTAGCTGCTCCTGGCGTACACTCTATTCTGCTCGGGATGTCGTACCATTTGCGAAGCTGGCTTCCGTGCACTCGATGTTCATTCCTATCATTCTTGATGAGATACACTGGACCACGGCGATCCACTACCACATAAGGTCCTCTCCACCTCACCAGGAACTTCATAGATCCGGGTCCTGTTGCGCCAGGACTCCGCCTGTCTCTGTATTTCACCTTAGAACCAATTTCAAATACCGCATTCCGATCCGACAAATTTGCGGATGACTGATCCTAAGAAACATCTTGTGCGTTCGCCAAGTTTTGGTTGGCCATTCTCCGAGCTTCTGCGAGTTCGCGCCTGTTCATCCGCCGGTCTCCCCATAAACCAATCTCCTGATCGACTGGCAGGCGTGGCACGCGCCCGTACATTAGCTCGAACGAGGATTTCTTCGTTGTTCCTTGAGGCGAACAGCAGTGGGCCAACAGAATCAGTGGCAGTGATTCCTCCCAGCTCCCTCCTTTCGCCGCCAACCATTCCTTGATTGTGCGATTGTTTTTTTCTGTCAGTCTATTCGACTGAGGATGGTATGGCGTTGTGCGAACTTTCCTGATTCCCAAGCGCTCCAAGCAGTTCCGAAACTCTTCACTTTCGAAGCAGGGACCTTGATCAGTCAAAA